>BQNB010021006.1:46908-64784 GCA_026074375.1 Tanacetum coccineum | reverse complement strand
AAGGTCCGTGAGTCCCGATACTAGTCTCTGTGGGGTGTCAAAAGCCTGGTCACTTAGCTGCAAGGTTGGGATGTGCCGAGACGAAAGTCGCTACATGGGATGATCTCGCCTTCAAACTCATTATTCTCGGGTGGAACGTGAAGCATAGAAATTTTGCAAAACGTTGATCCATGGTTGAAATTCAAAATAAGCACATTCACCTAAGATATAATAATTGTCGGGAGTGAAAAGTTCCATAGTTGATGAATTTATCCTTTTTGGGGCATATTAGGATTGAAATGTTTCTTGTTCTATGATCCCTTAAAGTTATAAAATAACGAAAGTCAAACATGTTAGTTAGTTGCTTAAAAAGAAAAGTACAAAAAAATTGAGAAAAAGAAAAGAAACAAAAATATAAGTGGTAATAAGTGTAGATTTATAAAATGGTAAAAACGGGGCATTTTCAAAACTAAGGATTTCTTTGTTCCCTTTAACGAACACTTATCTACTTTGTGAGATTATTAGTTTAAGGGCTTTGAAATTTTTGGTTTTCTAAGCGGATATTTATATCATTACGTGGGGACACACAATAGTTTAGTATGGGGGATTTTGGTATGTGCTTAATTACACATACCTTTTACTTAATAAAACGGCCCTAAACGGCCAAAAACGCACATAAAATGCCATATATATGCTTGTTTTTGTGTTTGGACTGTGCAGGTATCGGATATTCACTAAAGGACAAAAACGAAGCCAAAACGGACAAAACCGAGCACGAAATGGAAGAGCGTGAAAAGTCAAAAAGTCAAAGTCAAAGTCAACCCCGCAAAGTCAAAGTCAAAACCGAAGCCGTAACTGAAGAAATACTTAATGGGCCAACCCGTACCCATCTAATGGGCCGGGTCAGCCCATTAATACATTTGATGACAAATTATAAGCCTTTTAAAGCTTTTGGGCCCAAAATACAAAACTAGGCCCAAGCCCTTAAACTGTTAACACTTAACAGCCCTATAACCTTTTCACCTTAACTGCCGTTAGTCCTTTAAGGACTGTCCTTGCAACAAGACAATACATCATGAGGGGCCATAACTGCCAAGTCCTCAAAATTATATCACCACAAGGACTGTGGGTGTAATATAAACATACAAAATGAGGGACTAAACCTGCCAAACCCCTAAACTTTCACCCTGTTATATCAAAAAAACCCTCTTTCCCGCCAAAGGCATTTGGCACTATTCATCATCCCTTCCCTGTCACTTTCCCACCTCGAAACCCCCTTCACACCACAACAAAACCATCACTTTCCCTTAAACCCCACCCCAAAACAACAAATTGCCACCTTGGCAATCTCCTTGAACACCATTGGACAAAAACGAATCAAGGGTCAAGATTGAGGGACTTGGAGAACAAGAAATTTTGATGGCTTAGATTGAGTTTGGCCACTCTCTCACATAACAAACACAGCTGCTCTACACACTCAGTAAAGACGCAAAACATGAAGACCAAGACCTTAGAGCTTTTAGTATAAATATAGGCTAGTGTAGTTCAAAGTTTTTTGTCGAATTTTGTTAAGTCCAAGCTTTGTATTAACAAATTTGTACCATTTTAATACTGCAATTTACTTTTCTGTCTAAAAATCCAAAAAATCACAAAAACAGTCAAATTCAAAGGAGCAAGGTAAATAGTGGATGGCCTTGGTTTAGAGCTTCTTGGGAAGCATATAGGTTGGTATAAGCTGTTTTGAGAAGCTTATTCCCTTGCCAAAAGCTTTGGACTTTTGTAAGCTCACTTTTTCAAATTTTTGCTTATTACTGTAGCACTGCTTATTATTGCTTAATTTTTGCTTATTGTTGCTTATTACTTGTTTATGCTTGTTTATTGCTTTTATGTCATTTATTTAAGTTTTTCTTTAAAACTGCCTTTTATAGCTTAATCTGCTCATTCATTGCTTGTTTATTGTGAGTGCTTATTATTGTGTTTTTATTGTTCCTTAATGCTTATTATTCATTGCTTGTCATCTGTCCTTTAAGAATTTTGCTTAAAACTTTGAAAATCAAGCTTAAAATTTGAGTTTGACATTTAAAGGGGTGTTTGGGACAAGAAAAAAGGGGGTCAAAATAGTTTAAAAATTGTTTGGGTCGCTTGGCTAGCTTATTGCAAGCCTTCTTTAAGTGTTTTTAAGCTGTTTTTAAAGGTTTTAAGTTTTAGAAGTGAGTCTTTAAGTATTTCTTTCAAGTTGTTTAAATCTGTGGAACCAAAAGCTTTTAAAACCGCTTATATTGGATCCTTGCTTAAAAGCTGTTTTTAAGGCCTGTTTTATGTTATTTTAAAGCCTAAAATGCAGTAGGAAAGAGTCCCTTGAGTTTTCATTTGACCATTTTGTTTCAAGTCAAATCTGTCAAGTGTTTTTTAAACTTCCAAAAGTCATGTTTCAATTTCCTTTTTAGCTTAGTTAATGTTAGTTTTAAGGTCTACATTTTTGAGCATAAGCTCATTGATTGTCAATTTTTATCTGTCTTAACTTAGTTTAAATTTTAGTCTTATTTTTCTTGCTTAATTTAGGCCTGCATATAGCTATTTGTCCTTTTAAGAAAAACCAAAGAGGTTGTGCTCAGTGTGAACACCCCTTTTCACAAGGCTTTTTCTTAGCTTGTATGTGTTTCAAACTCTTTTTCATTTGCTGATTTTAGGAGCTTGTTGGACAAGCTTTAAGCTCATATAACTCCCTAGGCTGTTTGGTATGCATGTGTAGCTTATAGATTATTTGTCTTTTTTGTGCTTATCTGTTTGTTCTTTTTAGCTTATTTTTGTTCCTAGAGCTTATTAGGTGTAGTGCAAATCTGCCTTAGCTTATTTTCCCTTTTTCCTTAGCTTATTTGGTCTAAAAAGGCTAGACAGTTTAAGCCTTTCAAGCCTTAATTTAAAAAAAAGCAATTCTGTCACTTTTAACAGCTTATTTGAGGGCTTATTTGTGGTTTCTAAAAAAGTTGTTTTTATAAAAAGTGGTTATTTTTAAGTCTTTAAGCTTTTCTATAAAAAAATTTGCAAAATAAAAAACTTTAGGAAATTATGAAGTCTAGGGTGAGCAAGGCTCGAACCCTGGACCTCACCAATCTCAACCAAAGCCTCACACAAAACACACAACACCACTAGCGCCCTTGGGTCTTTTCCGTTTTCTTTTGCGTGCATTATTCTTTTATTACCTTTTTAGTCAAGTTTAGCTTATAAGCTGTTTCCATCTTCTTATTTTTCTTAGGATCTTCACTGTTTAATGCACTTTCCTTAAATTTTTCAGATTTTTATAAAATACTTTACTATTTTTAATCATTTTATTTCATTTAATCTGTTTTTAATTCATAAAAAATTATTAGAAAGTCAAAAAAATATAATTCTTTTTTTCAAAATTTTCTTTTATCATTTAGGACTTAGGAAAATTAAATTTGCATTTGTAGGGTTAAATTTGTAGAATTTGGTTTTTTAAAGAATGGGTTTAGGATCCCGTTCTCGTTTTTAGGTTTAAATCCTTATTTGCTTCCGTTTTTAGTTTGCCCTTACTCGTTTTTGCATTTTAATTGTAGAAATAGGAATCCAAACCAAAAATCCTTGAACCATTCAATCACGCGATCACGAACGTAACCGATCTTCAATTCACGCCTCGTTGGGAAACGACCCGGGAGGTTTTGGATTTTGCTTTGGTTAAAAGGAATTTTCTAGAAGCCCACGGAATACTTATCTCTCTTATTATTGATCTTATCCTTATTACGTATTTATATTATATATTTATTATATTTATATATACCTAAAAGGGATGAGTCAGTAATCATCATGTAAAACATGTTAGCATTTAGCAGCATGTGTTATTTAGATAAACTAAGAGATATTTTTATCTAATTTGCTAGAAAAATACAAACGCCTTTATAATAGACATGCAATTAATAGCTAAGCAATTGAACGTTAAGCATCAAGATAATCATGAAGACATATAATTGCGTTACATGGGAGCAAGTTATCATCTTGAAATTTTAAGGCACATATGTGAGGTGCATGTGTCTAGATTTACTAAGGAGAAGCCTAATTTTTACGTGCTTAGTGCGCACTCCTAATGAGATACAAAATCTTTCGATGTAGACTATCATTAGGCATACTTAAAAAGAGCCATTTAATCAAATTATAGAATGAATATGAGACTATCACTAGTGGTTCTCAATTCAGGCTAAACACGACCATTTGTACGGGTTATACATCGAACCCAACTTCACTCCTAGAAGCAATTCAACCGTTAGGTCAAATTGAATTTCTAGTGCAATAGATTCTCTAGTAGTCATTCTCATGTTAGACAAAATAGAATTCTTATATTTGCCTAATGAAGTGTAGCAAAGCTAAAAATTTGTATTATCTTTTCATGTAGAGGGCCTAACATGACTCAACTAACATGCTGTATTCGGTTCACATTAAGCTAATCAAGGGGTGGGATTTGGGGTTGTAGTGTTCTTAGAGAACGTAAGCAAAGATGTTTTAATCTTTTTTAAAGAATCTATAGGTTGTTTTGTTTTCGATTACATATTGTTTGATTTAATAAATGTCTTATATTTAGTCATCTTACATGTGTAGTTGTCACATGTGATATTTAACGTGTTTGGTTTTTCAAAAGCCAAGAGATGTGCTTATTTATGACAATGAAAAATATGTTTTATTGAGAGTGTTTTAACAATGCTCCTTTGCATGTCTTGTGAAATGAATCTCATCAAGATTATTTATCTTAATTGAGTTTGTGATTCTTTAATGATAAATGATTGAAAAGAGACATATTTTATTTTTAAACAAATATGATTTTCTAAAATTATTATTCTTATCAATGTTGTATACCATAATTAAATAAGTATTTGAATAAATATATTTTTACTTGTTTATGCATTGAAAAATATTGTGATAGGTTATTTTTCAATTCTAATAACTTATATTTTTCAAATAATATGTAGTGTATTATCTTGTAACACAACCATTCATGCTACGAAGAAACTAAAATTTTAGGATTTTTTATCCTTTGTGGAAAAAATAATCAATCATTTAATATGATAAGTGCGGAATTCTTTAAACATAATGTTTCCCAAACATCATGTTATCCTAGGTGAATGAACAAGAATATTATTCTTATTTAAGAGTTTAGCTAAATGTGAATTTGAGATTTGTGTTGTGCTTTTAAGTTGTATGAGCAAAGTTTACATATGTTGTTAGTTTGCTCGTGTTTAGTTTTTCGAAAATGAACATTACATTGCATTAGCAATGTAATTGCTTAATATTGTTGGATAAAACATCCAAGTCGTCAATCCTAATTCATTATGTATTTTATGCATGTATTAAACATATTAGTATAATATTTGGAACACAACCATTGGACAAGTAGACTCAATATAGCATCGTCAACACAAGTGTGAGTTATAATCCGATGCATATTCTTTTCGTCTAGAAAAGGATGTAATCATTTTCATATCAATCAAGTGTGATTGAGTATGTAGATTCAAGATAATATCTTTTGTTATATATATATTATTTTATATTATTTTTTATATATTTAAGATATACTATCTATATTATTATATATATATATATATATATATATATATAGTCTTGAAACTAAACAAATAAGAATCAAATTTCATGTCCATACTCAAAAAAATTGTCAATTAGATTCGATAAATATATCAATCATAATTTGAAATAATTGAAGTGATATATAATCGAGCTCTTTCTTACCCACTCACAAACTCTATTTGAAAGGAAAATAAAATAAAATATTTTTAGTGTGTTCCATTAATCTTAAGACTAATATTATGGCATAATTTCGAGATCTTGTTTAAATCTTTGATTAAACTTACAAACACTCATTTAAAAGAAAATAAATAAATATTTTAATAGTTTGTTCCATTAATCCTAAGACTAGTATTAAGTGTGAGGACGTTTAAAATGATGACCTAAGTGAGTTATTATGTTTAATAAGGTCTACAAGATGTTGATGTAACCTTTGCAAACAAAGTGATCTTTTCCTATATGCAATGCAAGAACAATTTCACAATCTTAATGCAAGAAATCTAGCATAAGTTCTAGTTAGGCATAATCTGGAAAACTAGTTACAAACAAATAGTGTACATGGCACATGTGCTTAGATATTTAATTAGCTCAATTGCAAATAGCAACGATCACTTAATAATTTCTATTAACAAAATAAAGACACAAAGAAGTTGATGACATCAAATAACGTCTATTTTATATCCCATGTTATTAACCTATTTTGTATAGTTATTGCAAAGAATTGTTACTTAATCGTTTATATTTGAGAATTGCAGTAATTATGGAGTAATTAGTGAAAGTTAGCAAAAGGCGCGCATTCTAGAGCTTAAATGAAGATATTTTAAAGATTACTATTCTGAAGACCAATACGCCGTATCCATCAAGGAAGATATGGCGTATCCGTGCCTGCACTCACCAAAGACCACAAAAGAATAAAGCTCAATACGCCGTATCCAGAGAGACTCAATATGCCGTATTCAAGATATAGTATAAGAATATTCTGGAAGATATCAAGCGTGGTCCCTACTCCAAGAAATCCCTAATACGCCGTATCCAACACTTGGATACGCCGTATCCAACCGACTTCCAGACCTTATAAATAGAAAACTCAAAAACGAGTTTTAAGTGTGCTAAATCATATTCTCGATACCTAAACCATAAAAGTCAATTTTCAGAGGAGAAAAAGAGCAGAAGAGGTCGAGCAAAGTTATCAATTCCATAGAAGACATCGTGTAATTCCATATACTTTAGTAATCGTTTAGTTTTTGGTATCATTTGTTAACTCGGTTAGTTTACCTTGGCTAAATAATTGCTTTTGTATTTATTATGACATTTGAAGGCTAATACCTTCGGGTATTAGCCATTATTATGAAGATCTGAATGTTTGGTATTTGTTTATCTTGATTTCTTGATTTATCGTTGTATGCTTGTTTATGTTTATCAATTTATACTTGTTTACGCGCTTTTGTATGCGACCTATCATTCAACTGGATCTAGTGAAATGGACCAAGTAGATCTAGAGTCTGGGATAGCTCTCCATATAGTGATTTATACATCTAGAATTATAGTTACACAAATATTGTCCTTCTAAGTCTGTGTCTAGGATACGCTTCGGGCTTAACTAGTTAATTGGATATTGCCAATGGTTTATTGATCGTGTTGACTAGCAGGTGACCTAGATAATTCAACAAGTAACGTTCTGATTCCATTGGATAGTTGGACAAGTGGACTACTAGTGTATAAATTGCCATTAAGTGGTAAGTGGGTAAAGTCTCTATGAGCTAGGGTTTAACAAGATCACCATTGCTTTAATCCCTAAGATAGATTATAATCAGCAATAATATGCTTTATGCGGATGCTTTAATTGTGACAGAATTATTGTGTCTAGGTCTTAGAATAATGTAACACCTAAGTCTTAAGAATGATATGCCACCTTGAGAGAAGAAATCTATGGAAAACTAGAAGGGGGGGTGAATAGTTTTTCAATTAAAATCTCTTTTTAATTTTTATTTCTTTTTCTCGTTTTAGATCTCAAAGTGAACGAATAAACATAATTAATAAACACATGATATGATATGATAAGTAAAGGATATGTGACACAGTATTTATAGTGGTTCAGCTACAAGGTCACCTACCTTGCCGTACTCTACTCCCCGAGTCACCTACTCGAGAGTTCGAATACACTATTCACCAATACTCCTTTTTGACAGGCGGAGAAGCCTCACAACATTGCTTACCCTTTTAACTGGTGCTAAGCTAAACACCAGGTTCTATATAGAAGAACCATGTCCCCACACAAGATTACACCCTGTTATGATACAAAGATAAATATCATGTCCCAACAATATGGAACATATTATGTTCATGTGCTTGCCCTCTATTAGGTGCCAAACACCAACACCATTAACAACTTACACCAAACTCTTATAAGTAACACATAGTCGTATGCCTTTCATTTATTTGATTACAATGAATGTGAAATGATATCATGAGATCAGTGGCTTGATCCATGAGTGATGGGATACCCTTGTTCTAAGAGAGTCGAAGAACTTGATCCTCAAAGGGCATACTCGGTAGAACTTCTTTTATAAGAAATCTACATAAACACATAAAATGAAAAGAGACATGACAAAAGAATTAGTGATTAGCTGAATATTTAAAGAGAAGAAGTTTATATGGAAGAAGTGAAATAAACCAAGATAATATAAGTTGGTATTTAAGGCATGAAGATTACAATAGACCCGGTTATCTGGCCGGTGCCATTGCGAATGCCAAATTCGAATGGCACCGCATACAAAACCAAAATCCGAATTTTAAATTACAAAATCGTAGAAATCATAGTATTCTTGCTAGATTGTTTTCAGATTTGGTAAGAGAGAGGTCCTTTATTAGTTTTAAAATATTTAAAGGTTTTTGTAAATATTTTCTAATAAAGTGGTTAAAATGTGAAAGGTATTTTTATTTTAAGAATATATTTAAGTGGAGAGTTTGTTTATGAGAGAAGCGGTGTTAGAAAACTATTGGTTTAGAACTTATGACTTTTGTTGTTTTGATAAGTTTATGTTTTGTTATTAAGCAAAACAAAGAAAGATCGTAAAATATAAATAAACGTTTTTACACTTCATCTGTATTAACATTCCCACCCCCTTTTTGTTTGATGAACAGAAACATAAACTTATAAATAAAAAGCAAACAAAATTTAACGAAGTTCTAAATTGGATTTTTTACTTCCTTCTCCCCCTTTTTGTCGAAACAAAAAAAGCGTCGAAGAAAAACTAACTTAAGATGGTGTACCAAAAAAAAGAAAAAAAATAGGTATGCATTTAAGAGAGACAAGATGTATGATCCCCCTTCACTAATGCTCCGATTGACAAGTTTTCCTGGTCGGGGTAGCTACAAGAAAATATGTTAGTCATAGGTGCAAATGATAAATAATTGAGTTATTAGTGGGTCAATCTCAATGCTCCCCCTTGACGAATGCTCCCTAAGATGGGTTTGATAAGCAATTATAAGATCAGCAATAAATGTTTTGTAAAAAATAGCAAAGATATCATTGCAAGAGATCAAAAGATGGTAAAATAGTTCTAGAAGATCGGTTTTGTAGGTGTTGTTTAGTGAATAGAACCGGCACATAATCGAACAGCACCGACTGACCTGTGCAAAATCAGAAGTACTCAACTATTTGGCGGGAAGCAATTCTATTCATAGTTTAACCTGTTAAAATTTAATAACCGAGAGTTGATTATATAAAGTAGACATCAAACTTATCATATTTTAAATAGGAATTCATGATGCGACAAACGAGAATCAATACAACACAAAACCTTGACTATTACAAATCATGAAGTAAAACAAATTTGACCTATGTTAATTAAAACTAAAATCATGATTGGTAAACTATCTAAGGCTACTTGATCTTAGTTATTATCTTAAGGTAATTTTTCTTGAGAAGGTGGTTTTCAATCGTCTATATTATGTGATGAAGCAATGAAACTAGTTCGTTTTGGAAATTGTTAAATGATGGTCTCATCATTTGGCCAATGAGGACCCTGTGTAATTTCATGTCCCCTAGGGGGTTGCTCTAGCCATTGGGTTTGGTCTATAGGTCTAAATGTGCTTGGAGGGGGAAATGATGGGTCAAATGTGGTTGTTTGGGATAAGGTGGTTATGGGACAAAATGGTGGTGGCATTTGAATGTGGGTGATGGATGTAGGAGCTTATAACTATTTTCCTCCACATTTTGTTGCATTTGGATAGCCTCTTGTATATTTTGGTAAGGTGGTTGAGTTCCTGTTGAATGTTATTTCCTTTCTATAAAATGGATCCGGGTTGAGCGTATAGGACCTATTACTAGATAGGTTGATGGGTCGAAAAGTTGGTTCTTGTAGTGTAGTTTATAGGAGAGTTTGAGGTAGATTTTGTAGGACATATTGAGGGAGTGGGTTAGAGGTTCTTGGAGGTGCATCATTTGTAGAGGAGAGGTAAGGATGAGGCTCTATGGGAGTGTTTAGAGGAGTAGAGAAAGTGAGGGCTCTAGGAGCCAATGGAGTTGCAAAAGGTTCAACCTTAGGTGTTTGGTTTAAGGTCGGTGGTGACATGGTAAGTGCTAAAGTTGTATCAATGGTAGTGTTGGGATTGAGTCATGAATGATTGGGGGAGGTTTCATTAGAGGATAGGTCAATGTAGTCAATTTTGGCTAATTTTCTTAAAGGATTTTAAGTTGAAGAATAAGCACTTGATACCATAGATTTTTTTGAAATTACAAGAGATGTTTGTAGGTATTGATGTGTGAAGATGATGGGAGATTAAGTCCTAATTAATAATGAAAGCACATGCATAAGCATTTAATGCTTAAACCACTAGAAAAGGCTTAAAATTATTAGGATGCAAAGAAGGTCAAACAAGGCAAAGCCAACTACCTAGAAGTAATGAGACACTCATATTAAGTATATTAGAGGCATGGTTTTAAAAAGTGGTGTCCTCAAAACGAGAAAACACCTTCTGTAGAACCGGCTGGCCGGTGCCATTGATCTAATGAAACCGCCTTGCTGCAAACAGCACCGGCTGGTGTAGGGCACAACATTAGAATTCCGAAATTTTTTTTTCCTCAAAATTCTTAAAGTCTATTGAGTTGGCAGATAATTAGTAGGAAATTAAAAGTCTACGCAAGTTTTATCACTTAAAAAGGTTTAATTAGTGTCCAAATTTTTACAAAACGTGCTTATGCCAAACACTCCTTAAAAGAATTGTCAAAGGAGAATTTTTGCCAAACTAGTTCCTAGATGTCATAAATTTATGTTAGGAGAGGGTATAACCTGTGTTTTACTGGTTCTAGATAAGTTCAAATATTACAGGGGGAGAAGAAATACATGGATCATAATGTTTTTGATAGAACCAAACGCCTCTCCATATAATTGGAGAGGGATAAAAAGTCACACAACACATTATCCAAGTTAACTAGCATACCACACATAATTCAATAAGTTTTAAACATACCCATAAATTGTTTTAATGACACACCATGATATTTTCCCGAGTAGCAAACTCTATTTCTTATTGTAAAGGTAGTGGAAGAGGCACTTGAACAAGCCCTTTGTTTATTTGAATTCTGGGGATTCTCCTCCTTCAATGGGCGGAAGTTGGTTCATGTAGTCAAT
This sequence comes from Tanacetum coccineum, assembly GCA_026074375.1. Classification (NCBI taxonomy): domain Eukaryota; kingdom Viridiplantae; phylum Streptophyta; class Magnoliopsida; order Asterales; family Asteraceae; genus Tanacetum; species Tanacetum coccineum. The sequence continues at coordinate 53,580 of BQNB010021006.1, read as the reverse complement.
AGGGTTGAGAGTGTAGTTACCCACAGGATCATTTTCCATTCCTTGGTTTGGAGGAGGTGAGTCAGATGAGGAGGAAGTGGAGGGGGTAGGAGTTGGTAGACGAGGCCTTTTGCCCTTGGATTTGAACCAGTAGATTCTCTTGTTGGAGAGAGGGATCATGACATGGTCCACAAGTTGAAAGTCATTGGACAAAGGATATGGTTGGTTGGTCCGGACATATTTAAAAAGCCTAGTGAGAAGCATGGCATAAGGGAGAGTCATTTCGCTACTTTGAGTCACACTTATCATTCGATGAGAGATATAGTAAGCAAGATATGACGTTGTTTGCCAGTGACGAAGACAATGAGAGCATGTAACCCAAGCTGCATTTGGAGGTGATCTTTGTGACCGGTGAGACTTATGGCATTTTCACTAATGATGGTGCTCCACTTCTTGAATTCGTCTCTCAATTCGGTGTTGATCATTTGAAAGGGGTCAAGGACAACGTCTTCACCTTTGATTTTTTGGTACATGGGTTCCGTTCTTGTGTGGAACAGGGTGTCACGAATCAAGGTTGGATCTTCGTGAGGAGGAGGATAGAGGTTGGGGTGAGGATCACAATCTCTTAAAATGGATGAGATAGGCCATTCGGAAGTGTACATACATACACCTTTACAAGGAATTTTGAGAATTTGAGCAAAGTTTTCGAGAGTGAGAGTGGTTTCGACATTGTCGATGACGAAGGCAATGGAGAGAGTTCCATTGAGGTTTCGAATAAAGCGAACACTTTTTGTAAAATTGTAGAACGAAGACGGGGCAAATTTGTTCATTAATGTCGAGAAGACAATCAAAACCAATTGCCGCAAAGATGTTGCGAAGATTTGGTTCGTCTTCGAGGAAGTTAGGAAGGACGACCCGTCCTTCGTGAAAGAGTCGATTTACGAGGGACTTGTAAACCTCCCTTTCTTCACCGGTAAAGCCTCCGGTACGATGATACATGGGGATGTAGTAGGCGGTTTCATGATGATCAACGTCGGTCGATTTCGGCATGATGCACCTAAGGTTTAAGAAAATAAGAAAAGATATGGTTACTATCAAATGCCTAAAGTTTTTCGGAAATGATCAGTTTTATCTTAGTTTTTACGGTAATTAACAATGAAATTTCTTTTATCATCACCCCCCCTTTTTTATTATATAATTTTTTTTAAATGAGTTTTTGATTTTATAAAAGAATGTGCATGGGTGTATTCCTTAACTAGGATCAAAATGTAATTTGCTAACTAAGATTACTTGAGACTAATTACTTTATGATAAAAATTTAGGGTGATTTGGTCTAATGATTTTTAATCCCTAAATTTTAATTTTTGCATGTAATTATAAATCAAGATTTGATTATGGAAAACATGTATGAATTAAAACTTATAGATGGAAGATTAGAGATGAAAAAAAGGTAAACTTGGCAAGATTCGTCAATGGTGATTTCTTGGGGTGTGTGAGTTTCAAACAGTGAGAGGATGAGAGGAAGACGTTCAGTTATGTTAGTTCCCCGGTTCTGCCGGTGCTATTCGGAGAACAGAACCGGCTTGGTTTTACAAAGGCACCGGCCAGGGTTTGTTTTAAAAATAAAATTATAATATGTTTTTTTTGTTTATAGTGTTATTATTATTATTAGATTTTTTTGCGAGTGTAATATGCCCTCCTTATTATTATTTTGTTTTCTATAGAAACATAAAGTAATAAATGTAACAAAAGAAATAATGAAAGATTACATATACATTGATTCAACCCATAATGCGATACATAAAATAGGGAATACAACAGTAATATAAAAAGCTAGAATGAAGAACACGTCTCCATGCGAAAACTTGATCATAGGATATATGAGCATTATGAGAGAGATGATAATGGTGATCAAGACGGGGCTTCGGATTTCACAGATTTCTTCCATGAGGTAACCGGTGATAGCTTGAGAGAGGGAAATAAGAAGAGGTTTGACTTGTTTGAAATTTTTTGAATTGAAGGATAAATGAAGGAGGAGAGAGATGTGTGATTTTATATAGAGTAGAAGTGATGATGGGTTATGGGGAGGTGTGAAGGAGGTTTTGAATTTTGAATGAGTTTTAACACCCGAGATTTTTGCGCCAAGACATCATATTGTAGATAAGGCAGGGATTCGAAAATAGAGAGTGTTGAACTCGGGAAATGGTGTGACATGAATATTTTAATTATTTAACAGAGTATATATGAATAATTCACAGTACAATTTTATATAGCGAGAGTAGAAGGAAGAGGTAGTGTACCTTATTAAAAATAGAAGATTTCGAACGGGAGCAACTGATTATCAAGGAAGCTTTTAATTTTTTTTATTTAGATTTGTTCTAAGAGGAGAATATCATATTTAAGATTGAATTTATAAGATATTATAAAATTTTATTTGAACTCTTGTTTTTTTTTGAAAATTCCATAGGATGCTGGTTTTTAGGTTTTGGTTAAGTCAAAAGGAAATTTACAAGTTTTAAAAATTTTGAGTCCAAAAAGAATTTGTTAAAAGATAGGTGAGCCCATAATAGAGAGAAGCCCAAACCAAAGAGTGTTCAGATCCGCGGTTGGGCCAGCCCGAAACAGCTTCCTCTCTTTTGCAAATTTTTCCTACGCCGAGCTTTTTAAGAAAACATATAATGGAAGAATGTGTATATGCCTTATGTTTTTTTGAAAAAAAATATTTGATTGAATATTTGAAGATTTTTTAAATACAGTTTATTTGAAAAATCTTTGGTAACCTGCTCTGGTACCAATTGTGGAAAACTAGAAGGGGGGAGGGTTGAATAGTTTTTCAATTAAAATCTCTTTTTAATTTTTATTTCTTTTTCTCGTTTTAGATCTCAAAGTGAACGAATAAACATAATTAATAAACACATGATATGATATGATAAGTAAAGGATATGTGACACAGTATTTATAGTGGTTCGGCTACAAGGTCACCTACCTTGCCCTACTCCACTCCCCGAGTCACCTACTCGAGAGTTAGAATACACTATTCACCAATACTCTTTTTTGACCGGCGAAGAAGCCTCACAACGTTGCTTACCCTTTTAACTGGTGCTAAGCTAAACACCAGGTTCTATATAGAAGAACCATGTCCCCATACAAGCTTACACCCTATTATGATACAAAGATAGATATCATGTTTTAACAATATGGAACATATTATGTTCATGTGCTTGCCCTCTATTAGGTGCCAAACACCAACACCATCGTTATCAATTCCATAGGAGACAACGTGTAATTCCATATACTTTAGTAATCGTTTAGTTTTTGGTATCATTACTTAACTCGGTTAGTTTACCTTAACTAAATAATTGCTTTTGTATATATTATGATGTTTGAAGGCTAATACCTTCGTGGTATTAGCCATTATTATGAAGATCTGAATGTTTGGTATTTGTTTTTTCTTGATTTCTTGATTTATCGTTGTATGCTTGTTTATGTATATCAAGTTATACTTGTTTACGCGCTTTTGTATGCGACCTATCATTCAGCTAGATCTAGTGAAATGGACCAAGTAGATCTAGAGTCTGGGATAGCTCTTCATATAGTGATTCTAGTTACACAAATATTGTCCTTCTAAGTATATGTCTAGGATACGCTTCAAGTTTAACTAGTTAATTGGATATTGCCAATGGTTTATTGATCGTGTTGACTAGCATGTGACCTAGATAATTCAACAAGTAATATTCTGATTCCATTGGATAGTTGGACAAGTGGACTACTAGTGTATAGATTGCCATTAAGCGGTAAGTGGGTAAAGTCTCTATGAGCTAGGGTTTAACAAGATCGCCATTGCTTTAATCCCTAAGATATATTATAATCAGCAAATAAGGATGCTTTATACAGATACTTTAATTGTGACATAATTAATGTGTCTAGGTCTTAGGATGATGTAACACCTAAGTCTTAAGAATGATATGCCACCTCGAGAGAAGAAATCATTGCACTTAATACACAAACCAACTTTCTAATCGGATTATTAATGGTTAATACAGTTTTCTTATATAAGGTTCGACCGCTCTTTTATCTTTTGTTAATTAGCTCGCATGGGTAACAGTTCCTTGAATTGATTATAGTCACCAACCAAACCGTGCCAGTCTCTTAGGCTGAAAACCCCCTTTTTCCCGTTAGAATTAGGATTTAGACTGACATTGGTTTAACATAGGTTTAGAATAGAATAGAATAGAATAGATACCCAAGATATTAATTAAATTGATAGATTTAACCTAGCTTCAAGTGTTCGACACCTTACTTACCACGAAACACTTTAACGGGCAGTGTACCCGATCGGTAGTAGTTTCGTGGTAAGTAGAGTGTCGAACAGTTGAAGTGAGGTTAAATCTATCAATTTAATTAATATCTTGGATATCTAATCTATGTTAATTTTATTCTATTCTAAACCTATGTTAAACCTATGTCAGTCTAAATCCTAATTCTAACGGGAAAAGGGGGTTTTCAGCCTGAGAGACTGGCACGGTTTGGTTGGTGACTACAATAAATTCAAGGCACTTTTACCCACGCAAGCTAATTAACAAAAGATAAAAGAGCGGTCGAACCTTATATAAGAAAACTGTATTAACCATTATTAATCCGATTAGAAAGTTGGTTTGTTTATTAAGTGCAATGATTTCTTCTCTCGAGGTGGCATATCATTCTTAAGACTTAGGCGTTACATCATCCTAAGACCTAGACACATTAATTCTGTCACAATTAAAGCATCCGCATAAAGCATCCTTATTTGCTGATTATAATCTATCTTAGGGATTAAAGCAATGGTGATCTTGTTAAACCCTAGCTCATAGAGACTTTACCCACTTACCGCTTAATGGTAATTTATACACTAGTAGTCCACTTGTCCAACTATCCAATGGAATCAGAACGTTACTTGTTGAATTATCTAGGTCACCTGCTAGTCAACACGATCAATAAACCATTGGCAATATCCAATTAACTAGTTAAGCCTGAAGCGTATCCTAGACACAGACTTAGAAGGACAATATTTGTGATCCTATGATTCTAGATGTATAAATCACTATATGGAGAGCTATCCTAGACTCTAGATTTACTTGGTCCGTATCACTAGATCCAGTTGAATGATAGGTCGCATACAAAAGCGCGTAAACAAGTATAAATTAATAAACATAAACAAGCATTCAACGATAAATCAAGAAATCGAGATAAACAAATACCAAACATTCAGATCTTCATAATAATGGCTAATACCCGAAGGTACTAGCCTTCAAACGTCATAATAAATACAAGAGAAATTATTTAGCCAAGTTAAACTAACCGAGTTAATGAATGATACCAAAAACTGAACGATTACTAAAGTATATGGAATTACACGTTGTCTCCTATGGAATTGATAACGTTGTTCGACCTCTTCTTCTCTTTTTCTCCTCTGAAAATCTACTTTTATGGTTTATGTATCGAGAATATGATTTAGCACACTTAAAACTCATTTTTAAGTTTTCTATTTATAAGGTCTGGAAGTCGGTTCGATACAGTGTATCCAAGGGTTAGATACGGCGCATTAGGGATTTCTTAGAGTAGGGACCACGCTTGATATCTTCCAAAATATTCACATATTATATCTTGAATACGGTGTATTGAGTCTCTCTGGATACGGCATATTGAGCTTTATTCTTCTGTGGTCTTTGGTGAGTGCAGGCACGGATACGCCGTATCTTCCTTGATGGATACGGCGTATTGGTCTTCAGAATAGTAATCTTTAAAATATCTTCATTTAAGCTCCAGAATGCGCGCCTTTTGCTATCTTTTACCAATTACTCCATAATTACTGCAATTCTCAAATATAAACGATTAAGTAACAATTCTTTGCAATAACTATACAAAATGGATTAATAACATGGGATAAATGATGCTATAAAATAGACATTATTTGATGTCATCACCAACAGACAAACGATCTACACTTACGACCATATAGTGCTTCGAATGGTGGAGCTTTGATACTCGTGTGATAACTATTGTTGTACGAAAATTCTACCAATGGTAGATAGCTATCCCAACCTTTTCCAAAATCAATCACACAAGCACGCAACATGTCTTCTAAGGTTTGGATGGTCCTTTCACTTTGACCATCGGTTTGAGGGTGATAAGCCATACTTATATCCAATTGAGTACCTAGAGCTTTCTAAAGCGATTTCCAGAATTAAGATGTGAACCTACCGTCTTGATCAGAGATGATCGAAACTAGAACACCATGCCTCGTGACTATTTCCTTTAAGTATTATCTAGTCAACTTCTCCATTGAGTCATTCTCCTTCATTGATAGAAAATGGGCAGATTTAGTAAGGCGGTCAATAATTACCCAAATTGTGTCTTGTCCAGTCGACGTCTTTGGCAATTTAGTAACGAAATCCGTTGTAATGTTTTTCAACTTCCATACGGAGATCACAGGTTGAACCAACAAACTAGATGGTTTTTGGCATTCGGCCTTGACCTTAGCAAAGTCAAACACTTACTAACGTAGGTGGCAATCTCAGCTTTCATATTGGGCCACCAATATAGTTTCTTCAGATATTGGTACATTGATCCGCTCTGACTACACCTTAAAATATATATAATATAATAAAATATCAATATATAGTAAGAATAGTCAAAAAGCAGAATCAATGATAC
>BQNB010021006.1:28112-41595 GCA_026074375.1 Tanacetum coccineum | reverse complement strand
GGAATCTTTTTATCATTGATTCTCATATATTTTATTTCTAAGTAGGTCTTGACTTTTTCCCTTTGTCAAGGGTAAAGAGTCTGGATTTGCCTGTTATATATATATATACTATTTTGCGAATCAGCGTTGCTCGACCTCTTTTGCTCTGTTTCTCCTCTGAAAATTGACTTTTATGGTTTAGGTATCGAGAATATGATTTAGCACACTTAAAACTCATTTTTGAGTTTTCTATTTATAAGGTCTGGAAGTCGGTTCGATACGGCGTATCCAAGGATTAGATACGGCGTATTAGGGATTTCTTAGAGTAGGGACCATGCTTGATATCTTCCAGAATATTATATTCATTCCATATTTCCAATACGGCGTATTGAGATCTTCTGAATACGGCGTATTGAGTTTTATTCGTTTGTGGTCTTTGGTGAATGCAAGCACGGATACGCCGTATCTTCCTTGATGGATACAACGTATTGGTCTTCAGAATAGTAATCTTCAAAATATCTTCATTTAAGCTCCAGAATGAGCGCCTTTTGCTAATATTCACCAAGTACTCCATAATTACTGCAATTCTCAAATATAAACGATTAAGTAACAATTCTTTGCAATAACTATACAAAATGGGTTAATAACATGGGTTAAATGATGTTATAAAATAGACGTTATTTGATGTCATCAATGCTATGACTTGTACAAGGCCTAACATTGCATTTGATGTGGGCAAAGTGAGCAGGTATACTAGTAACCTTGATACTCAGCACTGGCAAGCAATTCAGAGGGTACTGAAGTACTTGAAGAAAACCATGGACTATAGATTGATATATACTGGTTATCCTTCAATGCTAGAAGGTTACATTGATGCAAGCTGGATAAGCAACACTGAAGATAATTCGTCTACAAGTGGCTGGGCATTCCTGCTTAGTGGTGGTGCAATTTCTTGGGCTTCTAAGAAGCAAACTTGCATTACTGGTTCAACAATAGAATCTGAATTTGTGGCTCTAGCAGCTGCTGGTAAAGAAGCTGAATGGTTGAAAAACTTGCTCATTGAGATTCCATTATGGTCCAAACCTATAGCACCTATATCTATCCGCTATGATAGTGTTGCTACATTGGCAAAGGCTTATAGCCAGATGTACAATGGGAAGTCTAGACACTTAGGTGTCAGGCATAGCATGATTCGTGAACTCATCACGAATAGGGTGGTATCTTTAGAGTTTGTGAGGTCTCAACAAAACTTAGCTGATCACTTGACAAAGGGACTGGCTAGAGACTTGGTTATAAAGTCTGCTGAAGGGATGTGATTAAAGTCAAACTAAGTCGCTGAATGCTAGGACACCCAACTCCTTGCTAAGGAAACTTACCAGCTGAGTTCAATGTGAAAAGCTGAACGTTCAGTGGACTGAAGCACATGTATTTACATATCATCCCAAGGATGTGCTTGGAACCTACTGATAAGGGAGGATAAAGTTGTTAACTTCTCAATGGTTAATTTTTTTGAAAAAGTGCTTAGCAGGAGCATGAATAAAGAGGAACCACCTATGTAAATGTTGAGGTTTTGCCATTTCCGGGAGCATGGACTTTGGCTCTTAAAATATTTATGAATTGGATATGGACACATGGCTTGTATAGTGTCAGGAGTTTCTTATGTGTTTGAAAACTTGTGTGTTTTTATCTTCAAGTATTCAAATGAGTTGTAGGGTTCAATTCTTAGAACACCTTGATTCTCGAATATTTAAACGTGTAATTACTAAGATGGAAACTCAATCCTCAGGACATTTTCATTTATCCACTTGTTTGTTTAATGTTTAATTTTCATACAAAGGTATTGTACTAAATTGGGGAGGATTGTTGAAAATTTAGTTCAATGAGGGTTCAGTTCATACCGGTTAAGGGACTGGAGGTACGGAGTGTACTCTCATAGGTCACTGAACACCCTGACTCAGATAGTGGTTGAAAGGAATTTATGTCGCTGATGAACTTCAGTGAGTTTACTCTTTAGTGAGTAACTCTGGACGGGAGGATATTCATTAGGGAGTAATCCATCAAAGGAAGTATCCTTAGCGGGTTAACTCATCAGTGAGTCTTTTCAGTATTGAACCCTCAACTTGTACACTCTTCAGTGAGTTAGCTGAATGTTCAGGATACTGAAGGAATAACTCATTAATATGAATTTAATGACTTGTAACTAATTTGACCGTTTCATATGGTAAGTTACAATTACTTTTAATGATCACGTTTAATATGGTCATTGTAACCACTAATTCCTTAAATCAAGGAAGTTAGTTATGGAAGAGATTATATCTCCTATAATCTCTCATAACTCCTTTGACTAGGGTTTTGAGTATTCTTCTATAAATAGGAGATCACAAACTACATGAGAAATATACAAAAAAACATAAACAAATAGAAATACAGTGTTCTTGATTTGTGCCTAAAACAAGAACAACACTTGGTTTTATCCCAAGGAGGTATTTGTGATACCTAGGCATATGGTCGAATAATCTTCTTTGGAAAGTGATCACACGACTTCAAGTGATATCCGGTAACCATCTCTGGTAATTAGCTAGGCTATTGATTGTCTTAACCCTGATCTGGGACATCATCCAACCAACAAACTATAATAAAATAAAATATGAAGTTAAGTGGCGTTTGATTTGACTTAATTGTCTTAGTTGAGTAAATTACGTAGGGCATGTTTGTTTAATTTTTTCACTAAGTTGTGTTTAATTAAGAGATGACTTAATGTGAACAGCCTCAGTTTTATCACTTTATATTTTCAGTCATCTTTCTCAATTAAGTCATTAACAAACAATTTTCATATAACTTAATAAATTCAGTTTTTTTCTTCATATTAAGTCAATTAAGTCTTTTTCAAACATCACCTTAGTTTGATAAGTCAACATTGACTCACATGTTATGACCTTAATTTAAAGCACGACTTAATAGAAAACGTCATTATGATTTCACTTTTTCAATCAAGTTACTAATATTTCATGAATATTATGTTTCATGTACTTATTCAACACACAAAACAAACAACTATTGTTTATCTATTAACGTGCATCGTATATCTACACATAGGCAACAATGAGACAAAGCTTAATAAATTAAACAAACAAGCCCTTAGACCATCCGTAATTAGAAGAATATGCACGCGTCCTTTGTCCATTTAGCAACCTACGACCGAGTCTTGCTTACTACAGTCAACCCATAAGCAAGCGTCTTTGGCTAAAGTTTGGACAACTCGGCCGTCTGGACGACCGAGTCTTGGAGTTGTGTTTGTGTGTGTGTGTGATTTTGGTTTTCGTGAGGTGTATATGTGTTTAAGTGAGGTAAATTTAAGTGGTGAAGTTCGTTGTTTTATTACACTAAGTTAATGACGAAGTTGGTTATTGAAAGATAAAACTAAAATGACGACAATAAATGCGATCTTAAAGACTCGTTATTCTCTAATAACCAAACCACTACATAAACATGTAGATTTTTACATAGTAAAAAGTAAAAAACAATCTCCATTTCATGATAATCAAAGCCAAATAAAATAGTTAAATTTATACACAATCCCAATGAAACTTGTGCAACTGGTTTACCCAATCCAATGATATAAAACCAACCAAAATCATCATCAAATAAAAATTCCAATTCACAAAAGGGTTTTCTTTTTCTTAACCGACATACAAACAGGTATATCTGATCATCGCCTCCTTTTCATTATCCAATCACAAATCTTAGATCTAATTATTATATATACTTTGTTTTATATGTATTGTTTTATATGTATGATTATATGATTGACATTTGTGCTTGTTTAATATTTGTTTAGTGTGAAGTTATTCAATTGTTTGAAGTTTAGGATAGATGATTAGGCGTTTTTATGACAATGAAATAGGCGCAAAAGTTGCAGATTTTTGGGTAACTATGGTTTCCGACCTTTTGGCCGAAGGGTTATGTTATATTAGGCGTAATGTGTATGTTTAGAAAGTTGCGGATTATGTGGCTGTATATGATAGTGTGTTTGCGTTGAAATGTGAAACGGGTAAAAAGGAAAATGGTGTACTAATAGGGGTAAAGGTTCTAGATTTTGAGAATTGGACGAATTAGTATTTGGCTTGTAAATACTGACATTTGAATAATTTGATAAATTCGATGTTAAGGTGATGTGGGAGCGTTTAAATTTTTGGAGGGTGTTCGGGATTGTTCTTATATGCTTAATTTTAAAGCAGATAGGTAACTTTAAGTGTTTGGATAGAATTTTTTATCCAGCTAATTTTAAAGTGAATGGTCTTAAAAAATGACCGTGTTGTTGGTACCTTTAAAAAAAAGGAATAAATGCGGATAAGCAGTTTAAAGTAAGGAATCCCAAACGCTCCCTTAGTCTATGTCTAGTTGAGTATGGTTCGGGATTACAATCCTGATTGCAGTAAAATGATACCCATTTGGCTTAGTTATCGAACCTTGCTTTTAATATGTGATGGAGTGGGCCTCCTGTATCATCTTTCTAAAAAGCTGTATTCGGAAAGCGTATAATAATTTGCGACATATAGTATTTTAATTGGTTCTCGTATCTTGACAATGATCATGATAATCAATACGTTTTAAAAGTTTTTAGTATACTTGTCTCATATCTCGTACATGCAGGCTTCTTACAGTATTTTTTGCTACATCAAAGTATCCCTAGAGATCCAACAGACAACAGTATCTGTGTACGAGCATCTGATTCACTGGGCCTAAAGTTCCAACAGAAAGGTGTTGTCTTATACACATCTTATGCACTACTTGAAATGACATTGATGATGTTGTCATTTATTGAAAGTTTGTGGAACTGCAAATGTTAATAAAATACAAAATCGTTTTCTGTTAGTTGGATATGTTAAAATGATATGAAAAGGTTATATCACTTGCTTATTTGGCGTTTTGCAAATTAGTATATGTAACTAAAGCGAGAAAATATGTTTGTCCTTATTCAGGAAAGTGTTAGTGATTAATTGGGAGTATATATGGGCTGATTGCACATTTCATGGGAGGTTTAGAGGATGAACAACCACCCTCAAAACGTCTGAAAGCATCCTCTATGGAATCAAGAGGTCTTTCAAACGGTAAAAAAGTACTAAAAGAACCTTCAATGGCTCTGACCTTAAATGATGAAATAATTGGTTCAAAGGGAGTAAAAAAGGCGGAATTTGTTCGAATCATAGCTGAAGCACTATATTCACTTGGGTATAATAAAACTGGGGCTTATCTAGAACAAGAGTCGGGAATACAGTTTCATTCATCTGTTGTTACTGTATTCGTCCAACAAATTCTTGATGGAAGTTGGGATGAAAGTTTAGATTCTTTGCATAAAATAGGCATAGCAGACGAAACTGTAATCAAATTAGCATGCTTTATAATTTTACAACAGAAGTTTTTAGAGCTTTTAGATGGGAAAAAAGTAATGGAAGCGTTGAAGACACTCAGGACCGAGATTGCACCTCTTTCAATAAACGAAATTAGAGTACGTGAACTTTCTTCCCTCGTTTTATCCCCTTCACCAAAAGTCGTGAATGGAGCATCGGGTAAAGAAGTGGTCAAGTCAAAGGCTCGGTCAGAGCTACTTGAGGATTTGCAAAAAGTATTTCCTCCAACAGTAATGATACCAGAAAGAAGATTGTTACAATTAGTAGAGCAAGCTATTGATTTGCAACGCGACAATTGTTTGTTTCATAATTCTGTAAGCGGGGAAACTTCGTTATTTGCTGATCATAGTTGTGGAAGAGATACGATACCTTCACATACTGTTCAGGTCAGGGCATCTTAATCTTTTCCATTCTGCAAGGCATAGACGCTTGAAATAATAGAGCTATTTTTATATATAACTAAGGTAAACTAAAATTATCTTAAGTAGTTACTTATCAAAGTATTAATTAGATCTGTTGATACTGATGATAAAGCTACTGCTCATCTTAATTACAATAAACACTCGTGATTGTCCAATTAGTAAACCTACATATATTAAGAAAAATCAGGATTTTGCTATTTATCATCATAATAGTTAAGTTAATCAGGTTTATGAATACTAATAATTTACGAATGTCACTGCAGATTCTGCATGACCACCATGATGAAGTTTGGTACTTAAAGTTTTCTAATAATGGGAAGTACTTGGCCTCGGCATCTAGTGATCATTCTGCAATTATTTGGAAGGTAACAGTTTCTTTTTCCTTGTTAACATTTAGTTTGTTTGATTCTTTGTTACTGGTATGCCTACTTTTATACGGAGTAATCACTCAAGCGAGTGCTTTTTACCAGAGACGAATTCTTGTTGTTTAGGGAAATACTGATAGATAGATGGTAATCCCAACTACCCAAAGGCATCCCCGAAATCTGTATGATGTTTCAAATAGAATTAATTTTTAATGTTATGAACATTCTCTTTCCTGATATGGAAAGATGGCCATGTTATATTGTTGCTGACAATATTGGTGATTAAATAGCAACTTGGTTAGGCATGAGCGTGAAAGTTTACTGAGCTAAACACTGTTCTTCTATGTTTCTGGTATAAAGTTGATCCTAGAAAGTCCTACATGAGTTCTTTTAGGCATTGCTTAGGATATGACTCAACGTCTTTTTGATATAACTGTTTGAAATAGTGCTGGTTGAAGCAGATACCTGAATTATTTAAAGGTTCTGGAGTCTGGACTTGGCTCTGAATGAAAAAAATTGAATGATAAAAAAACATAGCATCTCAATCTTCTGTATGAGTAGGGGCTGATTGCTGAATGAGATATATTGTTTGAAGGTGTTGACAATTGATAGAATTTATCATCTACACAATAAAATGTCATATGAAGCAGAATGATATAGTGGCCAGAAGCAACTAAATACATTAGATTTCTAATCAGCATACTTTTTGCATCGTGGTGAAGTGAAACATGTCCATCACATGCATGGCTGCAAGAATAAGAAAGCGAATATCGTTATATAGAGTAACACCTGCGATTGTGGATATAGTTCAAATAAGCAAGTTTTCATGTAGGCCATGAATTAGAATACGAGGAAGGGACTTGCATTTTTATTGCCAGGCCAAGAGACCTTCAAACAATCAAGGCTGTTATCATAATCTTTATATTCTTATCATACGAAATTTGATTTAAAGAGACAACACCAACAATTTAGAAAGGAGCGAGTAGAACTTTGTAACCAGATTCAGCTCTTATAAAATAAATCTCATGCATCTTCAAGCTTTTACATTTTTGTAATACGTTACAAGTATCAACCCTCAGTGCTCCACAAAGATGAACATAATGCCGAATGGGCATTGTGTGTGCTAGAAAGTGGTGTTGGAATGTGCAAAATCATGTTTGAGGAATGCAGGAGACATAACTGTGCAAACAATGCAGGAGACAGATAACACAATACAGTAAAGTCCGAACTGTGCAAATAATTGCAAAATCCTCCTGATGAGTATGTTACCATATAAGTACTGGTCTCAATCTTTGTATAGCCTCATCTCCGGTCCCAAATCCTCCAACCAAACACAACATAATTAGTTTTATGTCCCTTTTACTACTAAAATGGTTTAAAATGAATAATTAACATTGAAATTTTGATTTATATAGTTTAAACTGCCTGTATTTAAGGAGCAGGACCAGGGGCTTTCCTAAAGATTGAACTTTGTGAGGATATAGCTGTTCCAGTCTTTGAGACTATCTTCTTTGTTTTCTCCTTGAAACCCCTTATTTAATTGGAATTCTGGAAGTAACTGTTGGCTACCAAGACTATATTCTTACACCTTTCTAGGAAAGCTAATACCAAACCGCTAGAGATGTCATCTTGAATAATTGTTTTAGATTTAGAATTTAACTCTATCTTAGATGAATAAGGATGATGATGCTCTATGTGCAAGAACACTATACCAGTGCCCTAGTAATCAGTTTATTTGATTTGAACTTTTGAGATTCCTTTGGTGTAAAGCCTTCTAGCATTGCCCCAAACTTCAAATGAAGGCTAATGTTGGTCATTGCTCTTGCATGTTCTGTTCATGACCCTTAGAACTCATGTTTAAGAATCAAAAATTTGAAGGCCTGTTATGTTTCAGTGTAAGTTAGCCATGTATATAAGATTGTAGAGTGTGAGACCATGACATGTCTTCTATTATGCTTTTTTCTCTCTTTTCGTCCACGACCCTTCTGATCTCCCTATTACAAATTTCGTGCTTTTGTTTCTTAAAGGTTAATTTGGATGGTAGACTCTCTATGAAGCATAGATTATATGGACACCAAAAACCAGTCTCATATGTTTCATGGAGTCCATGTGATGATCAAATCCTAACATGTGGTGTAGAGGAAGTTGTTAGGCGTTGGGATGTTTCCTCTGGTGAATGCCTTCAGGTTTATGAAAAGGGTCTTGTAGGCTCGATATCCTGTAGTTGGTCTCCAGATGGAAAATTTATTTTCTCTGGATTAATGGATAAAAGCATAATAATGTGGGATTTGGAAGGAAAGGAGACTGACTGTTTAAATGGAGAAAGGACTCTTAGGATCTCAGACTTGCAGATAACCGACGATGGAGAGCTGATTACTAGTTGTGAGGAAAATAGGATACTTATTCTTGACAGAGAATCAGGTGAAGAAAGATTTATTAAAGAGGATCAAGTTATAGTCTCATTCACATTATCTGGTGACAATAAATTCGTGTTGGTTAGTCTTGTGAATGAAGAATTGCACCTTTGGAGTATTCAGGGAGATATAAGACTTGTTTCCAAGTATAGAGGTCAAAGCCGTTCTCGCTTCATTGTTAGAGCTTGCTTTGGTGGATATCAGCAAGGGTTTATTGCCAGTGGCAGTGAAGATTCAAAGGTATATTATACTGTATAGATTAGATTAGATATGACCAAATATGATAATTTTGAAACCCTTCTTTGATATAATTGGCCAATAATCGACTGTTTTGTACATTGACGAAAAGACTGATACTGTCTGTAGGTTTACATATGGCACAGAGGATTAGGAGAGTTAATTGAAGCATTAGAAGGTCATTCTGGTGCTGTAAATTGTGTTAGCTGGAACCCCGCGAACCCTCATATGTTGGCCTCAGCTAGTGATGATCGAACAATACGGATTTGGGGTTTAAATCATGCTGAGACCAAATCCAATAGTCGCATTCATTATTGCAATGGAGCAAGCTAAAAGCTTTACTACTTATTAGAAAGGTATCAAGAATTCAAATTACTTGTTTTCTTTCTTGTAACCAAGTTCACGTAGATACATGTGTTTTCTTTCCTTACAACCAGATATTCATAATGACAATTTGAAATGACAACTTTACTGTTTTGATACATTTAGTTGCGGGTTTTGTAAGACTCGTGCTAACTTCTTGAACCTTTTCTTTGGCTCTTTTATGATTTTGATGTCATGGTTCATGCTTTTCTTGTTTCTTTAATTTATCTATCACATATAAACCACGGGTCCAGTTTGCACCGTTTTATTACTTCGAATCTTGCTAAGGGCCTTACACGCGTTTGTTATAATGTAATTTATTTGGTGAAGAAATGTTAAAATGGACTCATGAATAGGTTTTTCTTAATTTCTCGGTGAGCTGCCATCTTGATATAGGCTGCCAATAGTTTGCTTATCAAGCTCCCATTCACATTAATACATCAAAATGGGTCAAACCAAATATTTAGCTAAGTTAGAAATGGGTTGAATTTGTTGCAATTTGCTTAAAGTGTTTATTTTCTTAATGCATATTTATAAAGTTGCTTCGCTGTAAATGATTAGATTGCATCAATTAAACACCAACAATATGTAAAATATAAACTAATGGCCAAACAAGTTACGAGTCCAGTTGACCTAACGACCCATATCAAAACTGCGTTATTTGACCCGTTGCGACTCCTCCACCCTCTTTTCATTCTGTCACCTCTTTCAAGACTGGAATTGTTGTGTAGATTCATTGTCGATAATCGTAGGTCCTTCAGCTTCTAAATGGCAAATGTTGGAATAACAATGAAGTTTCATAGTGGCATATTCCAAGTATGGTCCGTGTACTTTAGTCACAACATATTGCCTTTGGAAATCGGCTAATATCACTCGATCTTGACATATTTGAGTTTCACCTTATTAAAAGCACAACAGTTTGCAATGAAATTACTGACCTCTTATGCAAGAACAATTCCTGGCATACCCAAGGCTAAACTATATGCAGTTAAAGCACTTACAGTTACTATGTTACATGATCTAGCTAGTTGCAGTCTTGTAAAACTGAAAATATATTAGTAACATAAATAGATGAATTGCTCAAATTCACAACCTTACGGCTTATCAGTAACACATAATTAGTGGGGGATCTAGATCATTAAACTACAGTTCAGTATCGACATAGATAGCGTATATGTAACAACTTACTGCATATATACACGATCATAACACACAAGATAGAAGATTAGTTGTAGTCACGGAAACATAAGGTGTACTCAGTCAAACAAACAATCAAGCGGATCAGTCTGATTGCTGATTTCCGGGACAAATGATAGGCACTCGGTGTAACTTAACGCCATGAATGACGAATCATCTAAGAACATCGTATCGTTTTGGCTATTGCCGCCTTTGCAGTCATTAGTTAGTTGATCTCTGTTCTTAATTTGTAAACCATGAGTTCCAGCTTCTTGTGACAAAGAAATAATTGAATTGCTCAATGATACGTCTGTACCGTTTTTTCCGGTTAGTTCTTGAACAAGTGTCTTGAAGCTTGATGAGTGAATGATGTAAACCTTGGGTTTCAAGCTTTGATGGTGGTTGTTATTCTTGGAAATTTTAATAGAAGCTTTGCTCATTTGTTTCCCCATTGAAAGTCTTTTACTTTGGAAAGATCAATGTGGAGCTTTTTGTTTGTTGTAACTGAGGAACCAAAGAGGAGTTGATGAGAATGTGGTAATTGACAATGTAGGCTTTTGTGGGCATACAAACAAAATATAAGATATTAAAAGATGCTTATGGTGATGTTTTCCCCACTGTTAAGTTTAAGGACACAGTTTGTTAGACCATCCGTAATGGATGGTCGACCTTGTGGTCGGTCCCAAATGGCTGGAAAGGTGACCGTTGGGGGTGTTTATTTAAAAAACAAAAAATATCATGTTAATAATTTTCCTGATGACCATTACACCGGAAGACAACAAAACACGATGTTGGAGATGAAGCAAAAAATAAGAGAGAAATATAATTTAGACTATAAGTCTTAAGTTTTTAATTTTTATTGTAATGTTTTTTTATTTATTTATTTGGATTATGAATGTATGTTTTTTAATTTTAATGAAATTTTAATTTTAGTGTTAAAAATTTGAAAATGAAAAAAAATAAAAAATTGATGACCGCAGTCACCATTACGATAACTTGGTCATGCAGAAGGTCTTAAAGATAGAAAACTGAGGTGGCGATCGTGATCATCTGCAGTCAACATTACACTTAGCCTTAGACACGTTCTTAATAACTTGTACCGTAAATTTTTTGTTACTGAGACTAAGTTTATCGGTAACCTATACCAATCGGTTGGAGAACATCAAGACAAAAATATATGTATATTATATTAGTAGTACATAAATGCAAGAGAAAATGATACATGACCCGATCGCTTTGTGACATCCAAATGCATGTCCCAATCTTGCCACTTCACACTAAATGCCAATTTGCATTATTCCTTTACATTTGATATTTTGTTTACTTGTTTTTTCTTTAATTAATGAATTTACATAAAACATCATGATAAAAGTATGTATCATTTGACTCCATAACAAAAAGCAATGTTTTAAAAACCGATTTTTAAATTGATCCGGCCAAGCCACCGGGTCACGGTTCAACCGGTTTAACCGGCGGTTCAACCGAGTTTTCCGGCCAAAACCGGCTTCCGGTCACCCGACCGGTTTACTTGTTTTTTCTTAAATGGAGTACGTATTTTATTTCAATTACAACGTAAGATTTTTTTTATTATTAAAACAGTCATTTTATAAAAATATATTTATAAAGTAAATACTTTATTTAATATATAATTTTATATGGAATTTTAAGTAACTAAATTAAAATTAAAAGAAAAAATATTATATGTTAAGTTGGGTTGTTAATAAATGGTAAAAAAATATAAATTGGTTGTATGTATTGATTGTATAGGTGGAGGAAAGAGAAAATAATATTTTAATGAGAAATTGGGTTGTGAGAGGTTATGAATAAACATAGTCCGGGGAGAGCTCTAAGACCCTTATGTTTAAATTAAACACATGCAAAAAAATTGTGCTAAAACCATAACCACTTAAGAGTTAAGTTCTAAGTAAGAGTTCAAGTCATAAAATAATCATCGACTCTATATCTCGTATGTGCACCTGAAATAAAAAGCGTTCGCTTTATGTTACAAACTTTCAAATTATGTACTATACGTATATGTAAGCTCATTATACCCGAGATGAGTTTGCATTTTTACCATTTACTATCAACCTTGTATATAAATCAAAATCTGAAGCTACATAACATTAATGTTAACAAATATGATGTATGTGCAATAAAAAAAAATTAATTTCGTCATTTTTTTATTGCACATATGTTGCAAGGTATATTTTAATTTCGTCATTTTTTTATTGCACATACATCATATTTGCACAATAAAAAAAATTAATTTCGTCATAAAAAAATATGATGTATGTGCAATAAAAATTAATTTCAAAAAATGTCCTGCTATGCACAAAATACCTACAAATGACGAAATTAACAAATATGATATGTGCAATAAAAAAATTAAAATGAACACACAACAAAACAAAAAATGACAAATTAGTTATATTTCCATGTCATTTGCCTATCTTTATATGTGCATAGCAGGACATTTTTTGAAAATTTAAAAATGTTTTAAATCACACGCGACCCTGAGCGCGTACATACACAGATATTCACATACAAAAAGTTTGGATTAAAAAATATATTTTATCAAATAAAATCCGCATTTTACAATGGTAGAGGTTAAGACGCATTGTAAAAGTGGTGGCTATGAGACCGGGTGTAATAAGGAGACCTTAAGACAATCAACTTTCTCTTTTACAACTAACTTCGTTACCAACTTAGTGTAATAAGACAATCAACTTCATCATTAAAATATAAGGAAAATTGCTTAAAAATATAGTAAACTTATCACTTTTTATGGTTCCATGTAGTCTACTTTTGTTTTTTCTATTATGCTAACATATTTTTGAATTTTGATCTACTTGTGTACTGGATGACCTGCTTGGTCTGTTAGTCTTACGTGGAGCAGGTTACACTAACGACCATTTATTTTCTTATTATAAATGGTCCTTGTCGTATTTTTAGAATTTGCATGCATTGTGCTTTTCATAAATTACATAAGTGGTCCCTGTTTAGTTGACTCCCAATATTTAAAAAAACACCAATCCCTAATTTTGTTTAACCCCATTCACACAAACCCTAATCAACTCATCCACCAGGATAAACCCTAAATTGACACAATCCCATTC
>BQNB010021006.1:0-27604 GCA_026074375.1 Tanacetum coccineum | reverse complement strand
CCGCCTGGGGAATAGTTAGGTATTGATCATAGTTTAGCTTGGTTCTACTCGCTTGAATCCTATCTTTTCTTTGTGTGTTTGTTCGTAAATTTTCATTGACTATTCCACTCTTCACTATGGAGAATGCGAATCCACCATCAACCTTAGGATCCTTTCCTCAGGAACCCCTTGACACTACTCACGCTAAGTTCACGGCCCGAATAAACAAGCTATTAACAATGAGGCAGACTATTGATTCTCTTCTCTTTAAAACCATTAATGAAATGACCAACCAATCTTCCGACTCCGAGATTTTCTACCCTGAGGAGAGAATCAAGGAACTTGAATTAAGAACACAACGAAGAAACAATTTTGAGGAAGAATTGTTCAGAAATAGTTTTCCTACAGAAAAAGAACTAGCTTACCATAAGGAACTGTTAGGAGAACCTCAACCCCCTTTCTCGACCCTAGAACCCAAGATTAGGAGGGGTGACCCTTGGAGTTTAAAGATTCCTTGTGTAATCGGCACCGTTTACATGGGCCATGCATACATAGATCTACAATCTCCTGTTAACATCATGTCTCGTGCCTACTACAACAAAATAAAAGAAAAACCCTTTCAAGCACGTAGGAACCCATACCAACCATACAAGTTTTGCAACTTCGTTGGAAGAGCCAAAAACATGCATATATTTATTGGATGCTTCGTTTATGTTGTGGACTTTATGATTTTAGAAGATTTAGGAAGCATCAGTGATGGTGGTTTAAGAGAAGTTGTCTTAGGAAAACCTTTCGCACTAACATCTAAACTCACTTATGATGAGTCCTTAGGACTGATTAGGTTTGCCCAGAAAGACGATGAGGTCGTGTTTAGGATGCCTCAAAGAACAAAAGAATTAGATCTCGTATCCCCCTTAGAAAATGATAAGTTTGAAGCATTCTTCATGGACAGCTTAAAGGTCAAAAAAATAGGATTTAAGCATATCATTGAAAAAAGAAAAGGATATTACAAGGCTTGCATGAACCTCAGACATAGTTACAAAAGAGATAGGGAGACAATTGAAAAACTCAAGACCAACCACATAAGTATCATCAAGCTTAAAGAGTAATGTGACTTCGAGTCTAGCTACAAGACTCGTTAATAAAGAAAAGTGCTTCTTGGGAGGCAACCCAATCTACTTTTCCGCATATTAGGAGTGTCATGCGTGTTTTATTCTTCATAATTTGTTTTATTATGCTTAAACTATCTTGTAATCATGTTTTGCATTGTCTTTAACCTCGTTTTGATTTCAATCAAAGGTATTTTGCAAACAATAAGTGTAGGGGAATTTATCCGGCTTTTGAGCAAAATTCAAACATGTTAAATGAATTGTTTAAGATTAATTCGCGTCGGTTTCGAGTCATATGATTGAATTGTTAAATCTCAGGTTTTGTACTGCTATTTATACAAGAATTAAGTTATGGAATCAAGTGCATGAAATTTTTTATCAAAAACAAAAATTTCGTTTTCACAGACTGTGGAGACGGTGTCACGGTTAACACGCGACGCCGTCACCACGACACCTGTGGCGGGGTCACCACAACCCCGACGGCGTCAAACGCCCAGGTTCAAAAAACTTAAAAGTTTTTAATTATTTTTGAAAATAAAACTTACACGACATTTCATATATGTATTATTCTGCTGTTAACCTGCAAAACCTAATGAGTTTAACAATTCTTTCATCCTATCTATCGAGTTGAACCCTAAATTCATATTGTATATTTGATAAAACGAACGTTTTATGCTTGGTATAGTTGTCTTGTCTTTGATTACATGTTATATTTAATAAGGAGAAGCTTGGAAGTTCTTAGGAAGTTTCATTGGATGATTCTCAGAGGACGATTTAACCAGTTATCACATGTTTTTTTCTCTACTATTGAGTAAACCGGGGGAGTAATAGTTCTTTTTCCTTGTTTTCTTTTCCCTTTATTCGTTTTAACGGGTACTTCTAGAGAACATTGGGGACAATGTTCAACTTAAGTGTAGGGGGAAATAAGCCTTAGAAATTATTCTTTCATTTGTCATTTGCTTTGTCCTTAAAAAGATGGGTAATTATCAAAACATAGCATAAAAGGGTGATTTTTACCAAAATTTAAATTTTTTTACGACACATACCAACGAAAACCGAGTATTATTAGCGTCTCGTGGATAGGAATTTATATGACTAGCACAAAAATCTCAAAATTCCACCCCCACAATGTGAGGTTCGCCCTTAGATATAATACCTTTAGCTTGTGAGTGAGCAATCATGTGTGTCTATTCCGTCATTACGGATGTGTATGCGTGGTTTTGTCGCCTTTTCTGGAACAATGGTATCGGTTATTTTAGGATTATGAGAGTATACCAGTAGTATATCAAATTCTAAAACTTGTTTTAGTGATGCATCCCGGATACGCATAGTAAGATATTATGATTTGCTTGATGAGAGGCATTAGGATTAACCATTTTTAAAGACCTGTAATGTTATGATGGTCACGACCAATCATAAACTTATCCCAAAACCCTTGCCATCACTCACCTTTAGTGCAGGATACCCCCTAGTACAACCTCCGAGCCTATCCATTTTTACGATTCTCGTAATTTCTGATGGATTCCAGATTATTAATGAAGAGCATTGTCACCCTTAAACCAATCGTTACACCCAAAAATTTAGCCTACCTTTTATGTACTCATCTTTAGTACATTATTGTGTTTAGCCCAATTTAATTATTGAGTACACGGTTGCTAAGTCCTTATCCTTGTATATACAGTTTTTGGGGACGATGGGGATCATGGTAGCATTTATTTCGCAAAAGAATGGGGAAAAGAAAAAGTTAAGTCCAATTACCCCCATATTTTGTCCAATGATCTCCATGTATTTTATCCACCTCAAATCGGGTCAATATTAGATTGTTATATCGAGCTTGTAAAAGCTTCAAGTGTATGGGTACCGTATTAATAGAACCCCCATGGTTGTACTAGTTATTTTGGTAGAAGTAATAACAAAATTATATATATATAATAATATTATCCTGTGAAAATTCTTCCCAAAATACTTCTAAACAAAAGAAATATAAGTAAAATCTCACAAAGAAACACAATATGTAATATTTTTACCAGGAAGTATGTACTCCTCGTGTCGTGTCCCAACGAAGTCGTAAATGAGATTTGAGAATAATTCGGAATTCGAGTTAAGAATGATAAATGGATTTTTGAACTTTTGATTATATCTAACAAAATATAATAGCATGAACTATAAACAATTAACTAAACACGAAATTTAATATGCACAAAAAGTAAAAAAAGTGAGCTAAAACATGAAATTTAAAATCTAAGAGGCACTACTTTTTAACAAACTTATTTACCTAAAAATTCACAAATTTAAAAGAAAATTTAGGAAAAATGAATTGCAATTTTTTTAATTTTTTATGAATTTTTAAAGAAAAATGAATTAACAAAAATAAACTTTTTCTAAAAATTATCACTAAAATTTTACTTTTATTTTTCAAAAATACTAGATTTAAAAAGAAAATTTTCACAAAAAGAATTAAAAATTTTCAACTATTTTTCTATTTTCTATGATTTATCTAAGAAAAAGATATTATCTAAAACCTATTTTAATTCCTAGAAAATACAAATTTAATTGGAAAAATAAAGAAAAATACTTTTTAACTACTTAAGATGTGCAGAAAATCAATGGCACAAAAATGCCCAAATTTTATAAAGCAATTAAGCCCTAATTTTATCAATTAAAAACCTAACCCTAATTTTATAAAACTAAAATTAAAAATATAAAATCTATTTTATTATTCCTAAAAAGACAGGGTATAAAGTGTAACAAACTAAAACAAAGGGTAGGCGGGGTAACTATTGGAAAATTACACTTTAATGAAAACGTGTACCCTTTAACTATTGAAAAAGTACAAAATAGACCTCACGATTCAGCTTATTTTGGCTTATCTAAAAAGTGGAAATAAGCAAAAACTTAAAACTACAAAGTTGTTAAGGAGCTTATAGACTACAACTTTAACAAAAGCACCTTTGACTTTTAACAACAGAATAAGCTAGAAACTTGAGCTTTTTAAAACTGTTACAGAAACAAGGGCTTTTCCTAACTTTTCTAGAAATTGGCTTATTTCTAGCTTATTACTACATGAAATTAAGATCTAAAAGAAACTTAATGTAGTCTAAGATGTGTACTAAGTATATCTAACAAGAAATAAGCTAAGTTTTACCAAGAATAACAAGAAATATGATCTTAAAAAATGCAAGTTCAGCTTATAACTGTTTTTAAAGCTTTTTCTAATAAGCTAAACAGCTTATTTCCTACTAAACCTAGAACTGAAATTTTGAATATAAGCTATGCTAATGATATAGAACTAACCTAGATAAAAGGTTTTTAACTATTACAACTAGAAATTGAAATCCTAAAAGAAATAAGCTCTTAATCTAATCTGCTACTATACTACTTTTATAAGGAAAATTAAGCTAATCTAAAAGCTTCTAAATGAAAATTAAGAGGTTGATTGTATAAAGCTAATGGAGTACTAATTCAAAGCTTATTTCTAAACCATATCTCCTAGTTATGAATGCTTAAAAAGAAGCTAGAAATTGAATAGTAACAACAGCAGTAACTGATGTTGCTGATATACTTGACCACAATCTTAATGCAGGCTAAATCTCTTAGCTAAGATCTCTTATACTAACTCACTTCTTGTATCTAAGACTACTATCACCTAAATTGAACACTAGGAGGCTTAAAATCTCTGAAATCTAAAACACTAAACACTTTAATTGCCCTGGTGCTGGCAAGGACTTATTAAGCTCTAAAATTTTAAATTCTACAATCTAACTTTTAAAACCTTCTTAAAACTTGATAACTTTATAAAACTCAGCTATGTAAAACACTTTGACAGGATTTTGTTGACTTTAAAAGTAAAAAACACTAAAAAAACCAAACACTCCCTTAAGAATTCTATCTTAAACTAAATTGTTAACTTAAATCTATTTGGAAAAACTAAAGCTGCTGAAGACTTCCTTTTATC
Source organism: Tanacetum coccineum (assembly GCA_026074375.1). Classification (NCBI taxonomy): domain Eukaryota; kingdom Viridiplantae; phylum Streptophyta; class Magnoliopsida; order Asterales; family Asteraceae; genus Tanacetum; species Tanacetum coccineum. The sequence goes on along the minus strand of BQNB010021006.1, from coordinate 22,561 downwards.
TACTTTTACACTTTCAGCCTAACTACAAGCTAATCTAATCACTAAAAAGCCTAAGCAATGTGTAAAAATAAACTAGTTACTCTCCTATCATCTTTCCTACTATACTATGACAGATTTGAAAAATATGAGAAATTAATGAATCCTAACAATTATTACTTAAAGACAATTTGCATTCAAGGCTATGTAAACAGTATTAAAGCATTCACAAAAACATTGCAATAAGCTAAATGAATCTAGAGTGAAATATAAAGGGATGAACCTGAAAATTGAAGTGTCTCAGATACTAGCCACTCTATTGAATGAGTGCTTTAAAAAACATGAACCTATTTGGCTCCCTATCCGCTTAAACCAATGAGCCTTAAACTCAATTAAGCTGAATTAGCTTATCTCTCCAAATAGCCTCCAAATTTGAATCAACTTACCTCAAGTGGTCATGTTTTGATGTAAAATGGATAAAATGAGTAAATGAATTACTTAAAACAAAGTTTTGACTGAATTTGAGCTTATTAACAAGAATAAGCTTCAATAGCTTATGATGACCTTATGAAGTAAAAATTGCTTAAAAAAATTGAAATCCAAAGAAACAAAGAAGCTGAGATTAGTTTTTTATTGGCACAAATGAGAAAATATCAAGCTAAAATGACAATGGTACAAGTAAACAAATTCGAAAAGCTTAAAAGAAAATGCAAAGTAAGAAAAATACAAACTAAAATTAAACTCACTAACTAACTCCTAAAAATGAACCCTATATGTCCTATTTATAGAGAATTGAAGAAGAGGGGTGAGAAATTCTTGAATCTTCCCTTGAATGTGAGCCGTAGATCTTTCTTCTTCAATTTGTGGCCGTTGGATTGCTTTTGATGAGGTGATTATACCAATTAAGTGTTGACAACTAAGCGCAATGATGTGAAGGTAGTTTAAATACGAGGTAAAGAAGAGAAAGGGAGCGGGGAAGTGATTTGAGGGAAATTGGGTTTGTGTTGGAAATGGGCGGGAAAAATGGTTAGGAGGTGGTTAGAAGAAGAGTTTAGCCGCGTTTAGTTTAAAGGTTTGAAGTAATTGCATAAATGGTCCTTGCGTTTCATTTCCTCTTTTGTAGTGTATAAACAATCTTTCAAACTTGACATAACAGGCCCTTGTGCTTGATAACTTCCATTTTCCTTTTATAAACCAACTTTCATCTTTTGCAATTTTGGCCCTTTGTCTTCCAAATAAGCCTTTGAACTTTGAAAACTTGTCAACATTGGTCCTTTGACTTTCATTTGGGTTTGACTTTTCTTTCCTTGTTGTCTGGCGGATACCGGCTTTAAGTATTTTTCTCTTGTCTCACTTGTACACTTGTCTTTTCCGTTTCTTTGTCGGTTTTGACTGATTTTGCTCACTTTTGTCTTTATTATCCTTTCCTGCACAACAGACACAAAAGCACACATTTTTCTATCCTTTTGGCATTTTCTTGGCTTTTATTTGGCAAAATCCCGGGTATTTAATATATACAATTAAGCATTTATCAAAATTCCCCAAACTAAAGGATTGCCGTGTCCTCACGCAATGTTATCAAGTGTACACTTTGTAAACGAATAAGTTTTCAAAAAAATTTAACCCCCCCCCTGTGTTTTTCGCAACCTTTTATGAATCACCTTTTTTAAACATCTTAAGCTTTTTTCTCAACATTTTATCTCATGGAAACACATTAATGGCAATCATTGCAATTTGCAACTTTTAGGCTCATTGAAATAGGCTCTCGCCGATTAAATAGAGCACAAAAGAGAAAAGTCAACTTCCTGACTTTTCACTAGACAAAACAAAGCTATTAAACAAGATTCATTGTCAATATAAGCCAAATGGTTAAGCTCTTATCTTACGACTGTGAACTTTTCACTCCCAAGAATAAATTAATGATTAAGATGTGTGCACTCTTTTCAACTCAACCATAGATCAATTTATCTTTATAGTTGAAATCCATCTAAGCTTTACACTCAAGCCTTGTGAGCTTAAATGTTAATAACATAGATAAACCTCATCTCAAAGCTAAAAGAGATTAGGAAACAAAACTTATAAATTGATTTGAGAAAATGAAATTTTTAACCATTCTTTTATTTTCCATATACTTATAAATTATTTTTTTCAATAGGAATGTTGTTCTTAGTTCGAACCCCTACTTAGGCCTTTCTCCCAAATAGGATATCGCATCAACAACCGGTGTTCTTAGTTCGAACCCCCACTCCGCTGCTAACGTTTGTGGGTTATCGCGACAACACCTTTTTCCTACAAAGCCTAGAATCCAAAGTCCCTTAGTTGCAATCATCACCTAGGCCGCGCTCCCCAGTGATGAATGCCTACGAACCTTGATTCCACGTACATAGTTTTAATCCTTAGTTGCGACCCCATCCGAGTCTCACTCTCAACATGGATACGCCAACGATTAAAACTATATATAGCTTTTATTATTCTATTTTTGCGAATGCTTCATTGGCACGAAAAATAATGCTTTTGCATTAGAAATGCTTCATTGGCATTCTTTTTATAATTATATTTTTGTGAATGAAAATTTCATTTTAGAAAAGCAACTATAATTGAAACCAATAAATCTTACTTTTACATAATAAATGAATTATTTTTTCAAATGTAAGACTTTTTCTAAAGACATTAGGTTGACTTAGTTAAATTAAAAAGAGCACTATAATTAGGTGTGTTTAAGAGATTGTGGAGAAAAAGACACAAATCATGCAATAAGCTTATGTTTCCAAATAAACCTTGCTTAGCAATAAACAATTATTTTTAACTACATCATTTCTTGTTCTTCACATTTTTTAAAACCCCATGCAATAAGGATTTGTGATAAGCTTGGCGCCCACAAAAGGTAGGTAAAGCACTAGCTAGGCATTTTCATTCACCGGTTCAAAGATCAAAATTAACTCCTATTTCTCACCAACGGATTACCAAAAAGTGGTGTTTTTCCCCAAACTAAGCTTCTTTTGAGCTTTTTTTGTAAGCAAAAATTTAAAATTTTTCACTTTTTCACAAAAAGGTAATTCAAAAAGATCAAACAAGGTTGCGTGAAGTGCAAGTCAATATCGAAGATATCCTCCCCAAACTAAAATGAACTTGTCCTCAAAGGTAAAAAATAAGGGTCAAAAGGAATCTTTAACAAAAATTCTAAGGACATGCCAAAAGAATAGATGTTAGTTCGATAAAGACAAGGATAAGAGATTTCCCACTTTATGAAGAGAAGATTGGAGATCATCAATGGAAATTGTGGGCATTGCTTTGTTCTTCCACAATATTGAACCATGAATCTTCCAAAATCCGGAAAACCTAGACAAACAAGCACAAACAACCAACAAGAACGAAAGAGAACAAGCCTCCTCTCATCATTTACATTGTTAGCTCAAAAATGACTTAAAACGGCTTAGTTTTTGTTAACCGAGTACAAGCTATACTCGACCCCGAATTGATTTGTCCTTGGGGAAGCAAAGAGAAAATCAAAAGAAAAGGATAAGCATGGGGTGCCTCCCACGAAGCGCTTGTTTATTAAAGAGTCCCCTAGCTTGACTCATTTCCCCAAACTAGGTTCATTATGGTGGATAATAGTGAGGGTGAAGAAATTCCAAGAGGTGGAAACCTCCCCAAACTAGGTATGAAAGATATACCGTAGCATTTTTGATCCCGGGTTCAAAAAACTTTTTAGAAAAGAGTTTCAAGAGAGAAAATGTGAACCCGGAAAATGCTTTGGTAACATGAAAGTCCATTAAGGGTGGGTGGAGTGGGTCAAAAACATCAAGAGTTAAAGAACTCTTCCTTGTAAGCACATTATCAAAAATACCCGGTTTAAAAACTTTATCTTCACTCCCCGGAGTAAGATGTGGTAATAACCTCAGGATCAGGGGTACAGAATGTAGAAAAGATCCGGGTAGTGAATGTGAAGGTATCTTCCTCTTCATCTAAAACAACATTTTCACCTATACCCGGGTAAGAAAGTTCACTTGTGTTAATTTCGTCAAAAACATTAACTTCAGCCATCACGGGCTCGTCATCAAAAGTAAATGACTCGTACTCGGAGAGAATCATCGAGTCATCAAGGGGTAAAGCATCAATAGAAGTAGTGTCCTCCCCCGAGTCACGGTCACTCTCGATACCCCGTAGTATCGAGTCATCCGAAAAACTAGGCACATCCGCCTCCTCTAAAGGCAAATCAAGATCCACAACGGGGATAGTAGAGGAGGGGCAAAATATAGGAGAAATCAGAATAGGAGGAGAGAGACTAAAAGCGTTAATCTTTTCAATTAAAAGATAACTTTCGACTAATTTCTCCCGAAGAGAAATGTCAACAGCATCTCATCCTACCGTCCTCCTCAACACAATCATCACGTAAACATCGCATCCATAATCGTCATCGTCGTCGGTATCATCGTCATCGACACAAGCTTCAACGATTTCCGGAGAAATTGGAGCAAGATGAGCAAGTCTACTCGTGGACTTCTCGTAATAGGAATCATCGATGTCGAACAAATTACACTCCCCAACAAAAACTAAAGTCATCCGGACTCACTTGGGTTTGAAACAAGGGTCTCAACACTAATCGTCTCCGTTTCCGGAGTAGTGTTAATATGCCCGTCTCCCATTATGAGTGAATCCTTAGGCTCTACGTTTTGCGAAACGGGAGTGTGTATCGTATTCGGATGAACCGCATAAAATCCCAAATCAATCGCATCATCGTCAATGAAATCTTCTGAATTCGAGCACTACTTCAGACTCTCTAAGCTCTTCTGCTTCTTGTATGATTTTCCAAATTTCAATGCTTAGACCATTGAATTTATCCTTAAGCTCATAAATCTTATCTTCACATTTCCTTCTATAATCAATATCGATCTCCTCCTTTCGATATTCTCTTATTCCTAAATCATTCATCCAAATCATTCATCTCATTTAAACACTGCTGCTTTGGAATCTCCAAATCTTGGATCTTATTTCTGAGGAGATTGACTTCATTTAAGGCTTGGATTAGCTTTTTCGAAGTCTCTCCCCCTCAGCAAGCAGTTCCGCAAATACTCTATCCTCTCTTGATCTTTCTGGATTTGGTTAGAAGTTTCTTCTTAGTGTTGATATTTCATTAATGATGTTGTAAATCCTTAAGAAAGACTTTGCAACAATTCTTGCAAAGACTCAGGTTTGAGTTTGCTCATTCTTCCACAACTTGCTTGATCTTCAAAAATTTCTCCTCAGCAAGCAATAACTTGATGCTCTTTTCATTATGAGGTATGTGATCATACTTCTTCAAGAAGTCTTGCATAGCTTCTATAAGATCCGTTTGAGCATGTAGCATTTCCATACTTGTTACCGGAGGAGTCTGATAAACATCGGAAAACTGCGGGGGTTGAAATTGGTCAAAACCGGAAGAATGAGAATTAAAATACTCTGGTTCATCTGCTGACTTGTAAGTCTCATGAGTCACCCCACAGTTTTTCACAACAAAGATTTTGTTGTGGAAGATTTTGTGAATCATGGTGGGAAACAAATCAAAATTTCGATGTAGCACGGTTCCAGCTCAAAATGAATCGGGGATCTTTTGGTGACATTGTAACCGAAATGAGCACCTTTTCCACAAGATTCACAAATGCATTGTTGACAAAAAATTCCATTTAATGAATCACCGCACTCATAACAACAATTATGGTCGATTTGTGGAGGATTTTGTGAAATATTTACACCGGGGTCTTGATCAACAACGCTTGGCTCTCGAGGAGCATTAACAACGTTGGTATTGTCATTGGATGACTCGATAATATCTTAAAGTTTTTGGAAATCTAAACACTAAAGAGGATTGTTGAAAACAAAAGTTGAACCTAAGTCCAGAAAAAGAAGTTACAAGTTGTTTATCCCCGACATTGAAATACTTAACCATTTTGAGACTACCTCTTATGTCGGGAGTGATTATGTGTTTTATGAGGATTTTAATCTCGTGGATATGTTATTCCCCATGAACATTCAGGGAAAGATATTTGACCCGGGGATAACATTTCATGAGAAATCTTTTGAAAAGGATGCTTTTAAGGATAAGAGTTCAAAATAAGATAGCACCATCTAAATCTCTTTTGACTCTTGATGTTTTTGACCCACTCCACCCACCCTTAATAGACTTTCATGTTACCAAAGCATTTTCTGGGTTCACATTTTCTCTCTTGAAAATCTTTTCTAAAAAGTTTTTTGAACCCGGAATCAACAATGCTACGGTATATCTTTCATACCTAGTTTGGGGAGGTTTCCACCTTTTGGAATTTCTTCACCCTCACTATTATCCTCCATAATGAACCTAGTTTGGGGAAATGAGTCAAGCTAGGGGACTCGTTAATAAACAAGCGCTTCGTGGGAGGCACCCCATGCTTATCCTTTTTATTTTCTTTTTATTTTCTCTTTGCTTCCCCAAGGACAAATCAATTCGGGGACGAGTATAGCTTGTACTCGGTGAACAAAAACTAAGCCGTTTTAAGTTGTTTTTGAGCTAACAATGAAAATGATGAGAGGAGGCTTGTTCTCTTTCGTTCTTGTTGGTTGTTTGTGATGTTTGTCTAGGTTTTCCGGATTTTGGAAGATTCATGGTTCAATATTGTGGAAGGACAAAGCAATGCCCACAATTTCCATTGATGATCTCCAATCTTCTCTTCATAAAGTGGGAAATCTCTTATCCTTGTCTTTATCGAACTAACATCTATTCTTTTGGCATGTCCTTAGAATTTTTGTTAAAGATTCCTTTTGACCCTTATTTTTAAACTTTGAGGACAAAGTTTCATTTTAGTTTGGGGAAGGATATCTTCGATATTGACTTGCATTTCACGCAACCTTGTTTGAACCTTTTTGAATTATCCTTTTTGTGAAAAAGTGGAAATTTTTAAATTTTTGCTTACAAGAAAAGCTCAAAAGAAGCTTAGTTTGGGGAAAAACACCACTTTTTGGTAATCCGTTGGTGAGAAATAGGAGTTAATTTTGACTTGACCGGGTGAAAATGCCCTAGCTAGTTCTTTAACCTACCTTTTGTGGGGCCAAGCTTTCACAAATCCTATTGCATTGGATTTTAAAATGTGAAGAACAAGAGATGATGTAGTTAAATATAAGTGTATTTGCTTAAGCAAGGTTTATTTGGAAAACCTAAAGCTTATATGAATGATTTGTGTCTTTTTACTCCCACAAGCTCTTAACACACTAATCATACGTGCTCTTTTTAATTTAACTAAGTCAACCAATGTCTTTAGAAAAAGTCTTACATTTTGAAAAAGAATTCATTTAATATGTAAGTAAGATTTTTGGTTTCAAATTTATAAGTTGATTTCCTAAAGTGAAAATTTTCCATTCATCCAAGAAATATAATTATAAAAAAAATGCCAAGAACAAATTTCCTAATGCAAAAGCATTATTTTTTCGAGTGCCAATGAAGCATTCGCAAAAATAGAATAATAAAGCTATAATAGTTTTAATCGATTGGCGGTATCCATGTCGAGAGTGAGAACTCGGATGGGTCGCAACTAAGATTAAAACTGATGTACGTGGAATCAAGTTCTAGGCATTCATCACTGGTGACGCGGCCTTAGTGATGAATGCAACTAAAGGACTTGGATTCTAGGCTTTGTAGGAAAAAGGTGTTTGTCGCGATAAACCCACAAACGTTAGCAGCGGGAGTGGGGTTCGAACTAAGAACACCGGTTGTTGATGCGATATCCTATTTGGGAGAAAGGCCTAAGTAGGGGTTCGAACTAAGAACAACATTCCTATTGAAAAAAAAATTATAAGTATATGGAAAATAAAAGAATGGTTAAAAATTTCATTTTCTCAAATCAATTTATAAGTTTTGTTTCCTAATTTCTTTTAGCTTTGAGATGAGGTTTATCTATGTTATTAACATTTAAGCTCACAAGGCTTAAGTGTAAAAGCTCAGATGATTGTACAACTATGTAAGATAAATGATCTATGGTTTGAGTTAAAAAGAGTGCACCATCTTTAATCATTAATTTATTCCTAGTGAAAAGTTCACAAGTTGTAAGTATAAGAGCTTAACCATTTGGACTTATATTGACAATGATCTTGTTTAATAGCTTTGTTTAGTCTAGTGAAAAGTCAGGGAAGACGAATTTTCCTCTTTTGTGCTCTATTAATCGGGAGTAGCCTATTTCAATGAGCCTAAAAGTTGCAAAATTGCAATGATTGCCATTAATGTGTTTCCATGAGATAAAATGTTGAGAAAAAGCTTGAGTTGTTTAAAAAAGGTGATTCATAAAAGGTGAAAACAAGGGCATTTTGGAAACTTGTTAGTTTACAAAGTGTACACTTAATAACATTGCGTGAGGACACGGCAATCCTTTAGTTTGGGGAATTTTGATAAATGCTTAATTGTATATATTAAATACATCCGATTTTCCCATAAATAAAGCCAAGAAAATGCTCAAAAGGATTGAAAAATGTGTGCTTTGTGTCTATTGTCAGAAAGGATTGTTAAAGACAAAGTGAAGCAAAAAACAGTCAAAAACCGGACATCTGAAACGGAAGAGACAAGTACGAAGTGAAGACAAAGAGAAAAAAAAACAAAAGGCCGGATCAACCTTATACAAGTCAGTAAGCTACAATTAATGCCAAGGACCAATAATGACGAAATTTCAAGAAAGTTCAAGGGCTCATTTGAAAGTTTCTAAGTTCAAAGGACCAAAGTTGTAAAAGATGAAAGTGGTTTATAAAAGGAAAAATGAGATATGAACTACAAGGGCCATTATTGACAAATATCAAAACAAATGTTTTTTAAACACTACAGATGGTAGATATCAAACGACGAGGGGGGGGGAGGGAGGACAGAAGGTTGTCCAAATTTACCCAAATGGATTCAAGATACAAAAGGACGAGCGTTCAATTTGCCCTAACCACCATGGGGTCAACAACCTTTCCCGTCGCCAAAACCAACACAAACCAAATTTTCCCCCTCAAATCCAGGTCGCCGCGCTCCTGCTTTTTCTCATCTTTATTAACCTGAAAAAACCCCTACCGCGACCACATCCAAGCGCATGGGACTATACACCCCAAACGCAAGGGCCTTTCCTCCGCTCGCTCGAAAAGAGAAACAAAGCTGGCCAATGATTCACAGAGATTCTGTGATCCAAACGTGCTGTCAAGGATCAAGCTTACATTCTCTCATTGATTCCCTCTATAAATAGAAGTTTAAATGTTCAGTTTAAGAGAGTTAGTTAGTGAGTTTAATTTTAGTTTGTATTTTTCTTACTTTGCATTTTCTTTTAAGCTTTTTGAATTTGTTTACTTGTACCATTGTCATTTTAGCTTGTACTTTTTTACATTTGATCAATAAAAACCTAATCTCAGCTTCTTTGTTCTTTGATTTCAATTTTAAGAAATTTTTACTTCATAAGCTCATCATAAGCTCATTGAAGCTTATTGAAGCTTATTCTTGTTAATAGCTCAGAATTCAGATCAAACTACTTTGTTTTTAAAAGTCCTCATTACCTCATTTTATCCATTTATCATCAAAACATGACCACTTGAGGTAAGTTGATTCAAATTTGGAGGCTATTTGGAGAGATAAGCTAATTCAGCTTATTGAGCTTTAAGCTCATTGGTTTAGAGGCTAGGGAGCCAATAGGTTCATGTTTTTTAAAGCCACTCATTCAGATAGAGTGGCTAGTATCTGAGACATTCAATTTCAGGTTCAATCCTTTATATTTCACTTTAGAATTCATTTAGCTTATTCCATTTAGCTTATTGCAATGTTTTTGTGAATGCTTAATACTGTCTAATACTGTTTACATAGCCTAGAAATACAAATGTCTTTAAGTAATAATATTAAGGATTCTTAATTTTATATTTCAAATCTACTGTCAAGTAAGGTATGAAAAGAAGCTAGGTGAGTAATTAGCTTATATTTACACATAAGCTTAGCTTTTTAGTGATTAGATAGCTTATTTAGCTGAAAGTTAGTAAAAGTAGATATAAAGGTTTCAGCAGCTTTAGTTTTAAAATAGACTTTAAGTACAATTTAGTTTAGAGTTGAAGTTTCTTAGAGTGTTTGGTTTAAAGTGTTTTTGACTTTTAAAGTCAACAAAATCCTGTCAAAGTGTTTTACATAGCTGAGTTTTACAAAGTTATCAAGTTTTAAGAAGGTTTTAAAAGTTAGATTGTAGAATTTAAAATTTTAGAGCTTAATAAGTCCTTGCCAGCACCAGGGCAATTAAAGTGTTTAGTGTTTTAGATTTCAGAGATTTTAAAGAGCTTCTATGTGTCATTTAGGTGATACTAGTCTTAGATACAAGAAGTGAGTTAGTAAAAGAGATCTTAGCTAAGAGATTTAGCCTGCATTAAGATTGTGGTCAAGTATATCAGCAACATCAGTTACTGCTGATTGTTACTATTTAATTTCTAGCTTCTTCTTAAGCATTCATATTTAGAAGATATGGTTTAGAAATAAGCTTTGAATTAGTACTCCTTTAGCTTTATACAAATAACCTCTTAATTTTCATTTAGGAGCTTTTAGATTAGCTTAATTTTCCTTATAAAAGTAGTATATAGAGCAGTATTAGGATTAAGTAGCTTATTTCTTTTAGAATTTCAATTTCTAGTTGTAATAGTTAAAAGCCTTTTATCTAGGTTAGATCTATATCATTAGCATAGCTTATATTTAAAATTTCAGCTTTTAAGGATTAGAAATAAGTTTTTTTTAGCTTATTATAAAAAGCTAAATTCAGATATAAGCTGAAACTTACACTTTTAAGATCAATTTTCTGTGTTATTCCTTGTAAAACTTAGCTTATTTCTTGTTAAGAAATATACCTTAGTACACATCTTAGACTACATTTAGCTTCTTTTAGTTTTAAATTTTCATGTATTAATAAGCAAATAAATAAGACAAATTCTAAAAAGTGTTAGTTAAGCCAGGTTTCTTACTGTAACAGTTTTTAAAAGCTAAGTTTCTAGCTTATTCTGTTGTTAAAAATCAAAAGTGTCTTTGTTAAAGTTGTAGAGAATAAGCTCATTAACAACTTTGTAGTTTTAAGATTTAGCTTATTCTCACTTTTTAGATAATCCAAAATAAGCATAATCGTAGGGTCTGTTTTGAATTTTTGCAATAGTATAGGGTTGCCCGTTTGTATTAGAGTGTAAATTCTAGTTAGTTTGCCCGCCTACCCTTTACTTTCCTTTATTACACTTTCTACCCTGTCTTTTTAGGAATAATAAAATAGTTTTTATATTTTTAATTTTAGTTTTATAAAATTAGGTTTTAGATTTTAATTGATAAAATTAGGGTTCAATTAGGTTATAAAAATTAGGGCTTTTTGTTCCATTCAATCTCTGCACATTTTTAGTTGTTAAAAAACATTTTTCTTTATTTTTCTAGTTTAATTTGTAATTCTAGAATTAAAATAGAGTTCTAGGAAATTTCTTTTTCTTAAAAAATCATAGAAAATAGAAAAATAGTTGAAAAATTCTAATTCTTTTTGTGAAAATTTTATTTTTAAATCTAGTATTTTTGAAAAATAAAAGAAAATTTTAGTGTTAATTTTTAGAAAAAGTTTATTTTTAGTAATTCATTTTTCTTTAGAAAATCATAAAAAATTCAAAAATAGTTAAAAAATTCTAAATCTTTTTCCTAAATTTTCTTTTTAAATTTGTGATTTTTAGGTATAAAAATTTGTAAAATTAGTGCCTTAGATTTAAATTCTCGTTTTAGCTCACGTTTTTATTCACATTTTTAAATTTCGTGCTAGTTTGTTGATTTTTAGTTTCTTAAAGTTTCTATAGTATAAATTGTTCTAATTATATTTGAGTAATAATTTCAAAAATTCAAAAATCCTTGACCATTCTTAACTCGAATCCGAATTATCACCAAATCTCAATTCACAACTTCTTCGAGGAATTTACGACCCGTGTATTAATTACTTTCCTAAGTGATTAATTACTTACGTATCTTGAGTTAGGAAAGTTTGCACTATGAGAGATATATACTATAACTTACGATTTGTTTTGTTGTTAATTGGAATGGTTTAAGATGGATAGCTAGTATCCAAATTTGTTTATTTATATTTATTTTTTTACTAATTCGATAGGAATCGAATTAATGAACTTTTTATATTTTTTATACAAAAATAACAAAGTAACTTCCAAAGGAAGGGTCTTCTAAACTCTACTTCAACGAATATTCTTCAAAAATCGTTCACGTCTTCCCCGGCAACGGCGCCAAAATTTGGTTGCGATGTAAAGCACTAGTCAAATTTATATACGTATAGTATTAATCCTGTGAAAATTCTTCCCAATATACTTCTCAAACAAGAGAAATATAAGGTAAAAATCTCACTAAAGAAAACACAATATGTATATTTTATCCGGGAAGTATTGTACTCCTCGGGTCGTGTCCCAACGAAGTCGTGAATTGAGATTTCGGAATAATTCGGATTCGAGTTAAGAATGATAAAGGATTTTTGACTTTTGAATTACACTACGAATTATAATAACACAATCTAAAAACAATTAACTAGTACGAAATTTAAATGCACGAAAATTAAAAACGTGAGCTAAAACTGAAATTTAAAATCTAAGGAACTACTTTTAACACATTTTATACCTAAAAATCACAAATTTTAAAAGAAAATTTTAGTAAAAAGAATTAGAATTTTTTAACTATTTTTCTATTTTTTATGAATTTTTTTAAAGAAAAATGAATTAACAAAAATAAACTTTTTCTGAAAATTAACACTAAAATTCTACTTTTATTTTTCAAAAATACTAGATTTAAAAAGAAAATTTTCACAAAAAAAAATTAAAAATTTTCAACTACTTTTCTATTTTCTATGATTTATTTAAGAAAAAGAAATTTCCTAGAATCTATTTTAATTCCTAGAAATTACAAATTAAACTGGAAAAATTAAGAAAAATACTTTTTAACAACTAAAAAGGTGCAGAAATCTAAAGGTGCAAAAATGCCCAATTTTTATAACCTAATTGAACCCTAATTTAATCAATTAAAAACCTAACCCTAATTTTATAAAACTAAACTTAAAAAATATTAAAACTATTTTATTTTTCTAAAAAGACAGGGTAGGAAATGTCACAAACGAAAGTAAAGGGTAGGCGGAGTAACTGTGATGAATTTACACTCTAGTTAAACGGGTAACCTTGAACTATTGAAAAATTACAAAATAGACCCTACGATATGGCTTATATTGGCTTATCTAAAAAATGGAAATAAACAAAAACTTAAAACTACAAAGTTGTTGATGAGCTTATACTCTACAACTTTAATAAAAGCACTTGGACATTTTAACAACAGAATAAGCTAAAAAATTTGCTTTTTAAGCTGCAATACAGAAACTAAGGTTTAACTATCTTTCTAAGAATTTGGCTTATTTCTTGCTTAATACTAGATGAAAGTGAAAAACAAAAGAAGCTTAATTGAGATTAAGATGTGCACTATGTATGTCTAGAAAGAAATAAGCTAAAGGCTAACAATCTTAATGAGAAATTTGATCTTGAAAAGTGTAAAGTTCAGCTTATAACTGTTTTTTAAGCTTTTTCTAATAAGCTATCTATTTCAGAAATGAAACCTATAAGCTGAAATTTTACAAATAAGCTATTCTATGGATATAAAACTAACCTAGATAAAAGGTTTTTCAAAATTACAACTAGAAATGAAAATTCAAAAAGGATATAAGCTAAAATCCTAAACTGCTACTATTCCACTTTTGTAAGGAAAATTAAGCTAGTCTAAGATGCTTAAAATGAAAATCAAGAGATGATTTTTATAAACCTAATGGAGTTCTAACAAAATGCAAAATTCTAATTTCTAACTCCTAATTATAAATGCTAGAAATAAGCTAGAAATTGATGAGCAAACAACAGTTAATACTGCTGTTTACTTCCTAATTCTGCTGATGCACTTGGCCAAACTAAAGTGCAGGCTTAGGTCCAAAAATTAGATCTTATAAACCACTTCACTAAATGTATTTGAGTCTATATTGACAAATCTTGAACAATTAAAAGCTGTAAAACACTAAATCCTACAATTACTTGCACAATAAAACTGTCCTGGTGCAAGGAAGTGAATTTTAAATTCTAAATCATTTATCTCAACAAATTAACTTCTAAAGCTTGTTTAAAACTTCATTACTTTGTTAAACTCAACTATGTAAAAGGCTATGACAGAGTTTTGTTGACTTTTAAAGTCCAAATCAGCTTAACCCAAACACTAGATTACTTAAGCTGTCTAAACTATTTTTGGCTTAAAAACTATTTAAACACTAAAACAGCTAAAACTTTATATCTACTCTTCCTATAACTAAACTATTAAAGCTATTTTAACACTTAAACCTACAGCTTATTAGGAAATTTAAGCTACTTACTCAGCTAGCTTAATACACTAATATGACAGATAACTAGAAAATAATTCCTAAATGGATTCTAATTACAACTAATTAAAGATCTTTTAATATCTAAGCTTACTGAATATTATTTAACAAGTTTAAGCACAAGAGTTCAAGTGAATAAGCTACAAGATTTAAGCTATCAAATGCTATAAAAGAAAGTAAAACCTGAGAATTGAAGTTTCTGTCCTTAGGTCACTCTTTCTGAGTGAGTGACCTCAATTTGAAACCTATATGGCTACCTAGCCTCTAAACCAATGAGCTTAAAGCTCAATAAGCTGAATTAGCTTATCTCTCCAAATAGCCTCCAAATTTGAATCAACTTACCTCAAGTGGTCATGTTTTGATGTAAAATGGATAAAATGAGTAAATGAATTACTTAAAACAAAATTTTGACTGAATTTGAGCTTATTAACAAGAATAAGCTTCAATAAGCTTCAATGAGCTTATGATGAACTTATGAAGTAAAAAAATTTTAAAATTGAAATCAAAGAACAAAGAAGCTGAGATTAGGTTTTTATTGATCAAATGTAAAAAGTACAAGCTAAAATGACAATAGTACAAGTAAATGAGAACAAATTCGAAAAGCTTAAAAGAAAATTGCAAAGTAAGAAAAATACAAACTAAAATAAAACTCACTAACTAACTCCTCTTAAACTGAACGATTAAGCTTCTATTTATAGAGGGAATCAATGAGAAGATGAAAGCTTGTTCATTTATAGCCCTTGGATCCTTTAAGCTTGATTTATGGCCGTTGGATTCAAATCGTGAGGTGTTCGGGCCAATAAGCTGCTGACACATGGGCGCAATGATGTGGAGGAGGGTTTAATACGAGGTAAAGAAGAGAAAGGGAGCGGGGAAGTGATTTGAGGGAAATTGGGTTTGTGTCGAAAATGGGCGGGAAAAACAGTTGGGAAGCAGTTAGGGGATTAAGCCGTGTGTTTAAGTTTTGAATGTTTGAAGTAATTGCAAAAGTGGTCCTTGTGTTCTCTTTCAACAATTGTAGTGTAAAAGAATTTCCGAATTTGACACTTCCGGCCCTTGTTCTTTCTATTTCCATTTTTCCCTTTGTAAACCAATTTTCTAGCTTTTGCAACTTTGGCCCTTGTACTTCATTTCATCCAAAAGAACCCTTAAGCTTTGCAAACTTGTCACTATTGGACCTTTGACTTTTATTTGGGTCTTCATTTCTTGTATCAGGCTGATCCGGCTTTGAGATTTGGCTTCATTCATACTTGTCTTGTCTTTTTCGTTCCTTGTCGGTTTTGACAGATTTTGAACACTTTTGTCTTTGTTATCCTTTCCTGCACAATAGACACAAAAGCACACATTTTTCTATTCTTTCGGCATTTTCTTGGCTTTTATTTGGCAAAATCCCAGGTAATTTATATACAATTAAGCATTTATCAATACTATACTATGAATCTCGGTGTAATTTTACCATCTTCACGATCATTATAACTCCGGATAATTTCTTCGATAATTCTTCATTCTTCGGACGTACCAATAATTGTGATGGTAGTAAAAATTGTTAGGAATACGAAAGTATCGGTCACTTCCATTGATATCATTAGATAGCTCGTTAAGTAATATTTTGAAACTTAGTAGGCTAGTTAGTCCAAGGCCCATGGAAAGCCCATGAAAGCTAATGCCTTATCCGGCCACTCTAAGTAAAAATACCCTTTCCATGCTATGGAAAGGGAGTTGGTTGTTCATTTCTTACACATAGTAATCTAACATTTCTCTTTTCTTTCTCTCTCTAAGTGTTCATCCAACCACCTCTTTTTCTCTCTCTAAAACTCTTCATTGAATCCATACCTTGTGTGTGTTAAGATATTCTAAAATTGGTATCAAGATCCCTGGGGTGCTTGTGAAGGTTTAGTGTGAGTTTGTTACTCCTTTTAGGCATGTTTGTTGGTTCGAACCTATCAAGAAGTTTTCACTTTTTGAGGGTTTAAAAACCATAAAGCTTTAATCTTTCTTCTTTATTTATCTTAGTATAGGCTACTTGTACAAGAGACTCTTTGAATAAACATCAAAACTTTTATCTTTTTGAGTCTTTTTGGTTTGAAAAATGGATTTTGTACCTTGAAACTTGATTTCAATTTTTTTTGTCAAAAACGTTAAAGTTTGTGTTTTTAAGGTTCTAATAGTCTTAGATAGGTAAGAAGTACAAGAAAAATCGGGTAAAAAGGTCAAAATGTAACACCCCCAAAATGGGTCGCAGCGGAATATAGGTTTCGGAGCGTTACATCATAATACCATTGTACGAGTCATAAGAGAAAGACCTCCAACTGTGTAATTTGAAAAGAAATCTTGAATTATTTAGACTCCAATGCACATCACATAAGCCAAGCATCTAATTCACCTGAGAAAAACATGCTTAAAAAGTGTCAAAATAAAGTTGGTGAGTTCATAGGTTTGTTTAAGTATAAATGTTAAACCAAAGTTTTGTAAAGTATGTATGACCGTTTAAATCCCCATATAGTCACAAAAACATATGTATAAATGTTATAAACCAAAGAGTTGTAAAGTATGCATGACCATTTCAATCCTTAAAATGTCACAAAAAGTTAAGTATAGTTGGACTACCATTTTTCAAAGTATGATTTACCACTTTATTCAAGGCAACGTAAATATTCTTGTGTGTATAAATGCGATGATTACGATTACTCTAAGTTCATAAAACTGCTGCGTAGACTCATATATATGCTACTTTATTCAAGGCATCGAAAGTGTTCGGGTTCGTATAAATGTTGTGCTCCGACATGCTATAACGTTCGTTTGCCCAGTGATATCTAATCACCCGAACGGGGCTGTCACACCCGAATAGATCTATTTCATAACATTCGTGCTCACCCTCCAGGTAATTCACAGCTCAATCCACTTAAGCTAATCCGTAATCATTTGGGTAAAAGTAAAGTATTGTCCTTGTTTTCAAAAATAAGTGAAACAAGCAATGTATTTCGTCCCAAAATATGTAATTTAGTATGTAGACTAGTTTGTAAAATGAATTGTAAATGCACACGTAATAAATTCAAATCAATCACGTAAAAGAATTTGGTAACAAGCATGTTCTTGCCCCAAAAGTTATAAGGTAAATATAAAACAGTAAAACGTGGGGCTATAAACTCACCTCGAGTAAATGAATATCAAGTATATCACAGAAAATGCGTCAGATAAACGCCGAATGCAACCTAATTAATTATAGGCCGTATGAGTACAAGCACTTTGATTAACTAATACCATATACAATTCTATATAGCTACATCACCATCTAATCGCATTTGTGAAATTATATTTATAAAGTTAAAACGTTTATAAATATTTCATTAGTAAAAACGACGTAATTTTCTCGTTTTAAGCACGTTTGGTATGTTTACGTCCACGCTTTCGTATTAAAATGGATTATGAAAATATTACATTTTCATATTTTTAGTCCCCTGGTGAAAAGTGGTTTTTATTGTTCATATACTTTTATAAAATTTGTCGTCGTAAACTCGTATATGTCGTATTTTATTCGTTTTAACTTTGTTTTTAGTGATTCTTTCGAGTACGTATTTGTTATTAAAATTTCTATCAAATTAATAATGTTTTCAAAATATTTACATCTGATGTGAACATTAACTTTTATAAAATTATTTTTATAAAAGTATTTATTAACGCAAACTTGCGTAATTCATAACTCCTTCGTTATTGATCCAAAAATTTCAATTCTTAATGTTTTGGAATCCTAAAAATATTACTCTTTGATTAAAATATTCATTTTTTATAGATCAGAAGTTAAACTTTAATAGTTTTTTATTTAATTTTTTCGTTTTATGATAGCGTTTTTCATCGCTTTAACTTGGTAACATTACGTATCTCTTTCGTTATAAATTGGTTTTTCGAGTTTCTTACCTTTTTGGAATCCTCATGAGAAGTAGTATTTTATAAAAATATAAATTAATTACTTTATTTTTGAGTTTTGATCAGACCACTTTGGTCATTTTGCAAAAAGTATGTTTAACCGTGATTTATAACTTTTAGTTTTGTACTCTTGTTACAAGTCCATTACTACCTTCAATATCAAATGTCTTAATTATTCATTTGGTCTCTTAGGTCCTGATTAGTCCATATTATTTGTCCAAGTTCACAAGAACATCAAGTTTTTACATAATCATTTGTTCTGAGCATTTATAAAGTACTTTTTTTACTTTTATTATATTGCCTTTATATAACTCAAACCAACACTCATATAGTGCATTTACTTGCTTTATAAACATGATCCATAACATCCAATATATCTATGAATTATGTTTAACTAAAAAATAAACAAGAATTAAAAACCATTTTATATACTTCAATATGTTCACTTAGATGGTGATTAAACTACACAAGACATTATATAATGCATGAAATCATTAAAGTAAAGAGATTAGCGTTTTAGGTACCTTAATATGATGTTGGATGTATGAATACAATATCATCTAAACCCTTGTTTTAGTACTTAACCCAAGGTTCAACTCACTTGAAAACCCTAATACCACATGAAACCCTAAATCTTTGCTTTTTCTTTGCTGATACACTTGTAAAACCCCAAACCAAACCTCATTCTAATCACCTTTAGGATACTTAGATAATTGTAGTTGAGATCTCTTTTAAAAAAAATGTTGTTAGTTAAATTTTATATGGATTTGGTAGTGTGTTTGTATGGAGCATGTGGGGTTATAGAGACAAGGAGAAAAAAATGGTGTAGTTTCTAGCTAAAAATAAAGTGTATGGGCTTAGTTCTAGGTGCTTGTGTTTATATTTATTCACAAGAATAGTCAAAGACACAATTGAGGGTTTCTAGGGAAAGTCTTGGTCAAAGACTATTAGGCTTGATAAAGAAAAGACCCATTGGTTCACATATCATTGAGACAACATCCTGAAAACAAGTAGATGTTTTGCAAGATATTATCTTTGGTTCTATCCTCACCATATCCGGCAATATAAGTATATAAGTGATGATATTTTGTAAATTTTGAGTAGTGGGTATAATTGTGGGTATTTGTTAATGCGTAGAAAAGTTTTGGTGGTTCCGGGAATGCCTAAACGTATTTTATCGTGAAACGTAAACAATTTACGCAACCAATAAAAATAAAATAAACAAATTTAATAATTATCCTCAAAATAATTAATTAACACTTGTTTTTTGATGTAAACATGTAATTGTTTGGTGTCATCCGGTTACAGTGTGAACGATAATTTTAGTTACGCGATTTAACTTATACGATTTCCGATTTATAAGCAAGCGGTACATTACCTAAAATAAAATACATAGTGAATTTATTCTTTGACGTTGTCAATGACCTAAGACACGGAGGTGTTATATTCTTCCCCAATTAAATGAGCCTTGTCCTAAGGATTATGACGCTCGACACTTGACGACGGGTGCGGTCTTTGTGAAGAAGGGTGGATACTTCTTCCTTGAATTGGTCTCTCACGTTCCTATGTGAACTCTAGGACACTCTTCCTGGGTTCCATCGAACCTTGATTATTAGAATGTGGCTTCGCTTTAACTGTTTAACTTTGTGATCCATGATTTCTACTGGCTCCTCGACAAAATGAAGCTTGTCATCAAAGTGAAGTCCATCCAACGGAACAACTAATGGTTCGTCAGCATAGCACTTCTTCAAGTTGGATACATGAAACGTACAATGAACTCTGCTCAGCTCTTGAGGCAGCTCAAGCTGGTAAGCAACGGCTCCAACCTTTTCTAACACCTTGAAAGGTCTAATATTTCTTGGGTTCAACTTCCCCCGTTTGCCAAAACGGATAACTCCTTTCCAAGGTGATATCTTTAATATGACTCGGTTGCCAACTTGAAATTCTAAAGGCTTACACCTCTCATTGGCTTAACTCTTTTGGCGAGCAAGTTTGATTGCGAATTTCCCTAGGGTGACTAGTGGTGTGTCTTGGCTCCTTGGCTTAGGATTTGGTATAAGATGACGTCGACTTTATTGTAAGATTATGTAAGAGTTTACTTAGTTATCATGATTATTAGTTGGTTTCTCGTGATATAATTATCTATTTTACGTAATACCAACATGATTGATATAAATAGAAAAATTGTTTCTAAGAACTTTGTAAAGGTGACTACTCTCAGCATGGCATGGTCCTTCCTGAATTATACATAGTTGATCAGGCCATGTATAATTGAGGACTAACGATGCATTCCTCATTTTCATAAAAATAGCATTATGATCTCATGATATTTGTGAGAGTTGCTTATATATAAATAAGTAGAGAATTAAAGTAGTTTTGATGAAATTTTCACAACACATTGATTTGATAGATAATTTAAAATCATTCATACAACACAACATAAATTTAAGAGAAAATACAACGAGAATTCTTAAAGGAATAGAGTCTAGACATTGATATCATCCTCCATGTTGTTAAGGTCTTGATTGGTTTCTCCTCCTCTTAAGGCATGCACCATTCACTTGGTCCTAGTACCTCAGCTTGGGTTCCTTGGTTCTGTTCTTTAACTACGGGGGGCAATCACTTCTGTAATGCCCTTGATTCCTACATTCATAGCAAGTGGGGTTTCTCTGATTGTTAGTAGCAGCAGGACTCCTGCAGTCTCGGGTCAAGTGACCAACTTTCTTGTACTTTGCGCACTTTACAGTGTACTGGCCATTGTAATGAAACTTGCACTTGTTGCACAATGATAGGTTCCAAATCTCCTTCTGTTCACCAAACAATGAAGTTATAAGCTTGAGCAAACCTTGCTTCTTGGGAGGTTGTTGTTGAGTTTGGTTGTTATTATCATCTTGCTTCCTTTTGTTCTTTGTCTAACGTTCAGCAAAAGTACGGATTTTCTTGTCCATCAGTTCAGTTGCCATTTCAATTACCTTTTGCAGTGTCTTAGGCTTTGATGCAACCATACTTCCGTGTTTATGTCGGAGCAAACTACGACTTATCTCTTCAATCTTATCCGATTTTTTAGGAAACATCTCTATCACCAGCAATGCCAATTCCTGTAATACGTTGGTTGTACCTTATCACGTCGGTACCTTTTACTTTCAAGTTCCATATCTCGACCTCGAGCTTCTTAATCTCGTTCCTCGGGCAGTACTTGTTAGTCATCTTCTTTTTTAGTTTTGTTCAAGTCATTGCATATGCAACATCGTGACCAACAGTCCTAACATGGGAGTTCCACCATGTTAGAGCACTTCCAAGAAGAGTACAAGTTTAAAACTTGATTTGGTTTTTCATAGAGTAGTTGCTTATACGGAACATAGTTTCCATTTTCTCAAACCATTGAGTCAATTTGACAACTCATTCAGTGCCCTTAAAATTTAGAGGTTGGCACTTTATGAAGTCCGGGTAGGTGCACTTACGAGTGACTCACTCGTTTCTTCTAACACCCGTTCTCGAATTATAGCTGTCATCACCATTCATGCTTTTGTCAGCATCACGTGCTGCCAAAGCATCGGCAACGCCTTTGTCGATCAGTGCCTTAAGCTGGGCATTGGTGACAGATGTGGTGGTGGTTTTTGTGGCTGGTGATGCCCTTGTGGTTCTTTTCTTTGGTGCCATTTCCTTTAAATCATCGAGTAATAAAATGAAATTAGTTTAGTTCTCTAAGCCGTGCTTCAAAGATGAAGTTTTGTAGGATGATATGTTAAAGTCGTGACCATCATGTTACTTGTAATGTTTTAAGGAATGTTCTAGTATTTATATAAATAGCTCTTATATAAATAAATGTAAAATATACGTAATATAATATAAACACGTATATCAATCATGAAAGCATATAGTATAACCAACTAATGCAACTCAATAGTGTATGTATGTCTCGTAAAAATCTTTTGAAAATGTGATCGTTGAAAGTGGTTATAGTCTAGGTAGAATGCAACCTAGTTCTCTATAACTTTGGCCCTAATACCAATCTATAACACCCCCAAAATGGGTCGAAGTAGAATATGGGTTTGGGAGCATTACTTCATAATACCATTGCACGAGTTATAAGAGAATGACCTCTAACTGTGTCATTTGAAAAGAAATCTTAAATTATTTAGACTCCAATGCACATCACATAAGCCAAGCATCTAATTCTCCTAAGAAAAACATGCTTAAAAAGTGTCAACATAAAGTTGGTGAGTTCATAGGTTTGTTTAAGTATAAATGTT
>BQNB010021005.1:0-64784 GCA_026074375.1 Tanacetum coccineum | reverse complement strand
TACGGTCTGCATCACCTGGTTCAGGAATCATTCGTCTGACATAAGGACCATTCATAATGGAGTTGTAGATTAACTTTCCATTTGGTCTACTCTTAGCATACCGAAGAAGACGTGATGACCATGGAACATAGTTCTCTTTGTTAAGCATAGGAGGGCGGTTTTCAGAACCGGCTGCATAAATGTCTTGTTGAGTCGACATTGCAAAAAACAATGATGTGAAATGATAAACAAGGATCTTTAGTGGATAAAGTGATTTGTTGTTGTGGTGGAAAACTATTTCACGGGATTTTACAAATCTTGACTAAACCGAGAAAAATACAAGAGTATTTCGCGGGATTTTACTAAATCAAGAAAAACCGTAAAACAAAAAAAATTGACTAGTTCGGTCCTCTGCTAGTTCGGTCCTTCGCTAGTTCGGTCCTACGCTAGTTCGGTCCTTCGCTAGTTCGGTCCTTCGCTAGTTCGGTCCTTTGCTAGTTCGATCCTATGCTGGTTCGGTCCTTCGCTAGTTCGATCCTATGCTAGATCGGTCCTTCGCTAGTTCGATCCTATGCTAGATCGGTCGTTGCTAGTTCGATCCTATGCTAGATCGGTCGTTGCTAGTTCAGTCCTCTGCTAGTTCGATCGACGCTAGTTCGATCCTTTGCTAGATCGATCCTTTGTTAGATCGATCCTTCGCTAGTTCGTTCGGTCCTTCAAAATTTTTCCTCGTTCGGCTCTACACAAGTTTCACTCGTTCGGTTCGAAAATTTCCACTCGTTCGGTGCAAAAGTTTTTCCACTCGATCGGTTGTACAAGGTTTCCTCTCGTTCGGTGCAACAGTTGTTTCATCTCGATCGGTTGTACAGGTTTCTCTCGATCGATGCAACAGTTTTTTTCATCATTCGGACCAACGAAAAGAACACGGTCTTGTGTTTTTCTTACCACTACGGTCTTGTGTTGAATAGCTACTAGAATAATAGAAAAATAGAAAAAAATGGATGTTGTGGCAAGAAAATTTAATGACGTATTGAAACAAGAAAATAACCAATGATAAGCTTAAAAATCTACCACAAACAAAATAATAACACCTAACCTTGGCTTTTGCTACCACTTGTTAGGTTATCATTTCATCACACATATCACAAAATAAGAAATACAGATTTTAGATGTGAGGAAAGTAAAAAAGAAAAAATGGTACTTGTTCTTGGAAATGAAAAATGAGAAGCAACACCTCTCCACACTTGGAGAGGGATTTAAATAGATACTAGAGAGGATATTCTTGTGGGCTTAGAGTTGGTCCGGTTCTTAAAACAAATGGGCTTGAGCCCGACAACCTAGGCAAATAGCTTAACTAAACTCCTGATAACTTTGTTTTCCTATACAGGCTAGGGGATTGTTTAATGGGACATCTACTTTACTATATATCTCGATAACAGATATACCCTATCTCAAGAGTTCACTAACACTTAGAAGTGGAGAGGACAGTATGAAACTTATAGAATTGATGGCACATTGTATAAAACTGTCTGAATTGGTGAGCTCAAAAGAATTGAGTGAATTGTGATATAAAAACAGAAAGAGTGATTTGGTGAGTCAAAAGAAATGAGAGATTCAGTGAGCTTAAAAAACTAGAAATGAGGTATGTTGAGTATGAAATACAGTACAAGAGGGGGGGGGAAGTTTCAGTGAGAAAAAGAATATGATGAGAAAAAATTATGAAATGAAAAACAGAAAGGAGGTTGTAGAGAATCATAAATATATGATTGATATGCTTGTTGGAAACAGCATTGGTGTTTATACCTGCTGGCCATTAAAAGTTAAATAGTGCATGTATTAAGTTAGTTTGCCTGGCTTATCTTTATTACTATGGGTTTAAGTTAATACGGTTGGGCTTAAAGGTAGTAATGTTAGGATAAGTTTAGTACTGGTGGGTAAACATTAGTTTACTGTTTTTTTTGAGCGTATAACAACAATTTTCTTAATTAATTACATAGCCGTTGAGATATTTCCGCCAACATCCTTGGCTTTTTGGAGGTCTATGATTTGGTTACATTATTCATGATATTTCTTTCTCTTTATAAGGTTTCTTTGAGAAAAAGATTAATTTTATTAAGTCGTCAATTCAATACACTAAGTGCTCTCTACATAATTTCAATTAACTTTAACAACTCTCATTATTATCATCAGCGAACATAAAACACAGTACCCTTATCATAACTTCATAATCTTTGGGCTAATTTGGTAATTCTGTGATAACACAATCTGGTGCTTATTACCTCAAACCAGAAGGAGTGAAGATTGTCAACAGATAGTAGTTTTCCTCAACACAAGTTCACATAATGTGTTCTCATCTAAAAAATCTACTTCTATACTTCACTCATTCAACCATTTTTGGCACAACTGCTTCTACAAGCCACACTTAAAGATGGAGAAGGTGGAATAACTGCAACCATTGTTGGCCAACATAAGATTTTAACTGAAGAATATATTAGGAAGACTTATCAAGTTAGGTAGATGTTGATGGTATGAGTTTACTACACTAATTTAAAAAATTTGAGCAGCTTGATCTTATGGGGTATGCTTCTAATTTCTAACAAATTGACTTCACAAAAGGGGTCACTTTTACCCTCAATGGAGATTCTTAATACATATTATTCTTCATTTATTAAGCCTAAGAAGACTGCTTGGGAGCAGTTTAGTAGCAACATAGCAACTGCTATCATTTGCCTGGCCACAAACAGGACTTTCAACTTTTCTAAAATGATTTTTGAGGGCATGGTAAAAAATTTGGACAGTAGGTCTAAATTCTTGATGTATCATAGATTCATTCAAATCCTTTTGAACAAACATCAGAGATTGCTTCTACCCACCAAATAGTATTATGTTGCTCACCCTCACACAAAACTATTCACCAACATAAGTAGGGTTTTCAGGGTTATATTGGGGGTAAAAATTCCACTATTTTCAAGCATGCTTGTCAGGTTCCAATTCAGCAGGGTGAAGATCAACAGTCCAATAAGTCCCTTCCAATATTATTCACTATTCTTCCACCTCACAACCCTACTTTTCATCACCTTCAGGGTACTACACCACCCCATGATTCACTCTACTAGAGTTCACAAAATGGCAGTTATGAGGGTAGTATGACACTTTAATGATATTGACGGTTCTTGGTACACAATTGTTAACAAAAAGTGGGAAAGATTGGAGCAAGATTTAAATCACACTAGAAAGGTATATAGTAATGCTTACACCAAGCTCATCATGCGGGTAAAAAAGTTGAAACAAAAGTTAAGTCAAGGCAACCTAGAAGAAGGGCAAGAGTGGTTATATCTGATACTAAAGAAGATTTAGAGGATCCTTCTAAACAGGGGAGGAGAATTACTGAGATTGATCAAAACCCCTCTATTTCATTGGTACAAGATGAAGGAACTTTATGGATTCAAGAGGATGCTAGGATTCAGGGGAGGACTAGTGCTGATACTGAGATAATTTTAGATCAAGAAGAACTACAAATGAGCTTGTTGGTGATGTTTGGTTGTGGTGACAAAGGTTGGACCAATAAATTAGTACTGCTAATATATCGTTAAGTTCTGGCTATTGCGACTCCTGAAGTTAGTACTGCTGCTGAAAATTTAGTGTATATCAGAAGGAGTGCAGAAAAGAGAAAGGATAAAGGAAAAGCTATTATGAAAGAAGATGAATCTGTTCAAAAGAAGACAAAGAAGAAATTAGAGCATAAAACACATGGGCATGAAGAAGCTATTAGATTGCAAGAACAGATTAATGAAGAAGAAAGTCAAAGGATTGTTAGGGATGCAGAAATAGCTAAATAGTTACAAGAAGAATTTGATAGAGCAAGGGGACAAGAACAGATGTTGTAGTTGAGCTGACAATGCCAATGATATTGATTGGAGGTGATCCTGCTGTTTTTTAAAGGTTTTCATGTGTTCAGAACAGATCTTTCTCTAAAGCTGAAGTAAGGAAGAATATGTGTATTTATTTGAAGAATCAAGAGGATACATGCTGTTTCATTTCAAGGGTAGAGCTATAAGATATTAGACCTATATTTGATAGAGTAATGAGGATTAAAATAATTCTTTTGTAACCTATGGATTCTGAGATTGAAAAGGAATTGATAATGAGACCTGGATTTAAATTTTCAACAAAACTGTCCTAGTAAAAAAGAGATCAAGAGAAGATTCTGATGAAGACAATGCCAAGAAACAGAAACCAAAGGATGATGTTGAGAAGAAATAGCTTAAAGATAGTATGGATGTAGTTCCAAGGGATGATATTGCTATTGATGTTGAGTCTCTTGCTACTAAATACCCAATAGTTGACTGGAAGACACATATCTTGACAAAAAATAGATGATTATCAAATCATCAAAGGAGATGGAGTTCTAAATCATACAAATATTAGTTAATTTGCTTGATGATTTTTGATAGGCAAGATGTCAATGGATCTAAAGACTGGTACGAAGAAAGTATGTTACATCAAGATCCAGTAGGTTATGACTTGTTTCTTTGGGGAGATTTGAAGATCTTATTTGAGACTTAATGAGAAGATGAAATATGGAAGAATCAATAGGACTACAACTTGATAAGCTGGAGATTATTTGACACATGTGGAATTCATATGTTGATGATGCATACTGGAATTGCTATTCACATGATGATAAAGAAGAAATATCCTCTTACTCAAGAAATGCTTTCAAGGATGTTAAGTAGAAGACTAGAGGTTGATCAAGCAAAGTAAAATGCATTTGAACTTCTCAGGTTTGTTAAGTCTCAACTTTTAGAATTAGAAGAAGGTTTGGAAGGAATCCTCTTAAAATGGTTTATTCAAGAAACGGATGTTTGGAGGTAAATCACAAAGTTTAGGGGTGGATTGTGGAAATGAAACTCCATTAGAATTAAAAAGCGTTTAATTAAGTTAGTTATGCTGATTGGTGCTAAACTACACCATTTATATATATAATATCTAATTAAAGTTTTTTATAATCCAAAAAACAATCTATGAAAACGAGAATGCAGTATTGAATATCCCCGGGTAGTTTATCCCCAACGAGGCTGTGCTGGAGATCGATACATTCGCGAAAATTGGAGTTTGAATGAGATTAATGGATTTGGGAGCGTAGAAAGTATATTAATCAATAACACGCAAAAACGTTTGAGAAAAACAAAAATGGGAAAGCTAAATAACTTAAATCTAAAACGGGCACGAAAAACGAGGTGTCAAAAACTAATATTTTGCAAATTAAACCCTAAAAACAAATTTAATAGCTAAAATAGATTCTAATGACAAATATACGAAGTTTTAAAATAAAATCTAGACTGAAACGGGACGTCGTTTGACCCAAAAAACGAGTCAAGGACATGAACCGTGCCCGTGAACCGTTCTTTAAAAATCAAAAGTTTGCAAAAAATTACCCTACAATACGTTTTTTTATTTTTCCTACGTAAAATATTGACTAAGAATAATTTCCTATAAAAAGAAAAATAGTTTTTTGATTAATTTTTATATTTTTTATGAATTTTTAAAACTTTTATAGAAATTAAATATAAAAAAAATACTAAACTATATTTATTAAATTCTGAAAATAAATTACCTAAATAATAGACCCTAAAAATACCTAAGAAAAATAAGAAGCCCGAAACTTGAGCTTATAAATATAGCTTAGAATAAGCTTAAAGAGCTTATAGCCAACGGGCACAATCGCCCTTTTATTACCAAAGTGCACCAAGGGTCTTAGAACTGAAAAGGACCAAGGGGGCACAGCGGTACAGAGTGTATGTTTATATTAAGTGAGGCTGTATTAAGGGTTGAGACCCGGGTTCGAGTCTTGCTCACCGGTGTTTTCCTCTATCTCCTCTTTTTTTTGAAACACTTTTTAACCAATCTTGTTAGCTCATTGAGGCTTATCATTTTTTATAACTACGACTTTTTGAGAAAAGCTAAAAATAAGCTGTAAAAAAAAGCTTTTTGTTTGGACAGAAGGCTTATGAGCTTAAAGACTTAATGTGGCTTTTTGATTTGGACTTTAAACACACAATAAGCAAAGAAAGTGAATAATAAGCAAACACAGGCCACAAACAATCCTAATAAGCAAGTAAGAACTGAATTCAACAATTAATAAGCACTTAATAAGCTAGAAAAGAAATTAAGCTATTTACTACACTAAACTAAGTAAAACAGTTCAATAGCATAATTTGAGCTTAAATTTACAGCTACTAGAGGCCAAATAAGGTATAAAAGTTAGGGCTTAATAAAGGGGAGTATTGGCTTTTATGAAAGCATTATCTTGAGCAGACACAAATTATCAAGCAAAAAATGCAATCTGTAAATTCCCATCCTAGACATGAGGCAGTTTTGCAAGAAATTTGGTGAAAAGATGATCTTAATAAATAAGCACCATAATAAGCTCAAAATAAAAAACACTTAAAAACAGATAAAAGTATTTATTCTGTACTTATGCAACTAAAACATTAGGTCCTTACTTCCAATGGTTACACCTCTGATATAATGAGAAAGAAATTCAGCATATTTTTTTTTTCTTTGAAAAGCAACAAAGTTGAGTTGACCAGTTTTAAGTAAAATGCATCGTCTGAATATTAAACACTTTACTAGGTTGATTTTAACATACCCATAATGACACTACCCTTTAAGAACTTACTTCTGGTTTTAAATGCTTTAATCTATTTAACTCATGGAATTCGTTAATTCACACTTTGAGTGAGAACAATGAGAAAAACTTTTGAAAAACCACTTTTTGGGACTTAAAAAAGTTTGGATATACAGAACTCTTTTTATGATTAATGATGCTAACCAAATTTGGCCACTAATGGCCTAACCAATTGTTGACTACTTTTTGACACATTTTGGGCTTGTCTTTTTTTTTTTTTTTTTTTTATTACCAAACACCCCTTTAGATTCTAAACTTGGATTTTAAGACTATTAGGGACAGATTTAAGCTAAGAATTTTAAGGACAAATATTAAATAGACAATACTAAGTAATAAAAAGCAAAAATACAAAGCAAATAAGCACTTAACTAAGCAAATAAGCAGGCACAAGTAATTTAAGGCAGTTTTAAGGCAATATGGTAAGTAAATGAGAATAGAGCAATCTAAGAGGTATTCTATAAGCATATACTAAAAAACACAATATGCACAAAAAAGACATTAATTAAGCTAAAAATAAGTATGATAACTGTAACATTTAAACAAAAATTTTAATTAAAAGAAGTGTACCTTGTACTTCTTGCTCAAAAAAGGAGTAAATGAGATCCTAAATAAGCTATATTCTACCCAACGGCTTATAAATAAGCTAAACTAAGAAGCAATGGCCATCCATTATGCACATTCATCAATAGCTTCACTAATTCAGCACCCTTGCTTTTTGCCTTTTGTTTTTTTTTCTTTTCGTAATTCTTTGTATAGTAATTCAAACAGATTATAGAGTGGTTTATGTGTGCTTTAAAAAGACTTAACAATAAGGAATGTTGATCAAAAATTAAAACATCAAACTGATTTTTCATTATTCTTAAAAATACAAGTACATAAAAGTTACACTACTTGAAAACTTAAAACTTTTCTAGACACTAAAAAATACTCACTAAAAAACTATCACTACCTTTGTCTCATGGGCTTACAAAAGGATTTAGATAGAAATACAATAAATATAGTAGCTAGGGTTTATCTCCTTTGCCTTTGTCTTCTTCGGAATGTGCTAATTTGCTGAGGTCATCTTACCCGTTTGTTGTTGTGTGAGTGTATAAACACAAAGCATTCATGGCCATTCTTACTTCTGATGCCACTAAATAACTCATAACCTTTGATTCGACTTGAGGGTTTTTTGATTGCCCACGTGGGACAAGGACATGTGGGGGTGGGGTTTGTTATTGTGATGGGTTTAGAGTGTTGTGGGGAGGTCAACGAGGTGGAAAGTGATAGGAGGGGGGGGATTGAAGTTTGGCGGGAAATGAATCAAGAAGATGTACAGTAATTTAATCATGGGGTGAGGGTTTGGGGGTTTGTCACAATGGCCCTCATGGGTTATATCATCTTTTTCATATTTCTACCATGGTGTGTTAACAGTTTGGGGATTTGCCATGCTTAGTCATCTTGATATGAGGGGAACTTTGCATCCACAGTCCTTGGTGGTTAATAGTTTTATGCTTTGCAGGATTAAAACCCTTGTGGATTTCTTTGGTGAATTGTTTGTTTAGGTCACTCACAAGATTTTACTTATTATCTTCATAATTAATTAGGGAATTGGCATTTTTGGCCCTAAACTTTTTTTTCTGCACTTTGTCTTCGGGGGTTTGACTTTGGATTTGTCGGGGTTGACTTTGGTTAACTTTTTCACACTTGGGCTTTGTCTTGACTTTGTCTTTACCACACTTTTCCATTCCGTGTCCAGTTTTGTCGTTTTGGCTTTGTTTTTCATCCTTTTCTTAGATATCAGTTCTTGCACAACACAAGATTAGCTACAATACACAGAATATATTTGGCATTTTAGTCCGTTTTTGTTATTTTCACTTGTTTTTTAAAGGTAAAAGGTATGTGTAATTTAACACATACAACTGCTTAAGTTATATTGGATGTATAAACAGTTACGTACAGACCAGAAGAATGTTAGTACTGCTAAGTATAAGTTAGTACTGCTAGTACTAAACTTAACTTGCTGAAGGGATTTATACTGTGTAAAGACTGATGGACTGCATGAAGATAAAGAGTGTGACAGTAGAGATAAAAGCTTGTATTGTGATATGTATGTAATGATTTCAATGTTTTTCCTATATTAATTAGAAGATATGTTGTTACTCTTATTTTGATGTTTAGATGATTTTTGTATTATCTTGTAAAGGACTTCTTGGTGTTATAAATGGGATCCTTGGTTTTGGTTGCTCACAAACATCTCGATAGACACATTTCATAGCTTTTAAGGATGTATAAACACCTAGTATAGACTGAGTAATCGTATTATTCATATATATAATATTGAAGCTGTTTGGTTTTTTTAATTGTTCATTATACTGCATTCAGTTTACTATTACATTTGATATTCTTACTAGTATTAAAGAGTAGATTCCGCATACTCTTTAGGTAATCAACAAAGTTTTAGCATAGTTACGTACTTGTATCTATTCAATACAAGTTCAACCATTCAAAAGGTTTGCAAGATCAATGTGGGATAACAGTGGTATCAACAAGTTGTAATTGGTAATTAATTAGTAAACTGCTTATTATAAAGTTAGTATGCTCCTTTATTTTTAATACTATTCGAGCATATATTTAGTAAAAGCTAAGTATTATAGTTTGTAATGCTTGAATTATAACAGTAGTTAGTTAATACTCGCTTGGGATTATATGGTTTACTACTTGTTATCGGATGACTCACACATGGTTTGGTATGCTTCATTCAAGGGTTGCTAACAGATTGGATTATTTTAAATGTTATTAAAGTTTAAAGGCTCGTATTTATTGATGAATTGATTATCGAAATTGGTTAGTTATCTATTATTTTGACGTTGATGTGGATTTATTTGGATGCGTGTTCTTTCATTCTTAAAATGTCTTACAAACGTTTGCAGGATTAACTTGTTCATGCTTAGTTACGATGTGACGAATACTTGACACGATTATAACAAAGTGTGTGATTTTTATTATTGTGTCAAGTCACATTTGCTATCACTTTAGTCATGTGTCTCATAGAAGATGAGGATTTTTGTCAAGAGGTTGCGGTCTACTTATATTTCACATATTTATTTATGAGTTTGATGTCACATGGATAGTACAAGATATAAGGCACAAGTTTGGGTTATTCTACATCTACATCAAGTTCGTTATAATTAGTTTTCTTCATCAGTATTCAGTTACATACAAACTAATTCAAGAAATGGTTAACATATGGGTTTCAGGGGAAGCTTAACGTTAAAATGTTTAACCATTTATATGCTACATCGAGGTGAAGGTTTTTACTACTGCTAGTTATTATTACTACTGCTAGTTTAAGTTTCTACTGCTCAAGTTCATTTATCTTAAGGTGCGTCATGGAGGGTAATTTGAGTTGTTGGAAGGCTGGATTAGAAGTGTGATAGTGGTTTGTGGTTGTCGAAATCAAAGTTGCATACTTTAGTCCCCTATTTGATTATGACAAAAAGGGGAAGAAGATTTACAAAGAAGATGTGCAACTTACAGATCCTTGGTGGAATTGCATGGATTAAGGGGAAGTATGTTTCATTCATATATTAACTTCAGGGGAAGTTTGTGCTTATTTGGTTTTGTCATTATCAACTAGGGGAAGATTGTTGGGAAATATATTTTGAGTTGATAAGACAAAACAATGAATGAAAAGGAAACAAGAGGGACTTAAATGACAATTCAAGAATTCTACAAGCTGGTGGAGGATATTCTACAAAAGATAAAAGATTCCAAAAGATATGATTCTTGAAGATAAAGATGAAGTTTATTAAAGAATTAAAAGATTTAGTTTCCTTATACAATTATGTTTTCCCTTGTAAATCTAGATGGACTCTACTATATAAAGAGATCCCTAGATATAGTTTTGTATGGGTCAAGATGTAAACACCAGAAAAAAGTATGTGTGTGTCTAGGCATCAATTCCCCTAAGTGAACGCCTAGAATTTGTATGTTTTAGCCTCAAGGATCTTTGATTCCTTGTTATAGTTTAGATAACACGTTCTAGAATTGATCATCTAGAATTGGGGCTGTTAGGAACGTTTGGTTATTAATGAAGAAACACCTTGTTGAATATCATTGTTCTTTTATTTATTCCGCTATACATATTCTATGTTCAATGTAATTGTTAATCCTAGATATAAGATCTAAACAATCTGAGCTTAAATGATCATATAGAACTCCACAATATGTGCTATCATTTTCTTAGCTCTACGATAATCTTTAGCTACGCTTTTACTAATGGTGAAATAGTTTCAAACGCCGTATCATAACATACCCATCTCCTTGCAAATTCAATCCACTTTAATGGCATTCAACCCATCCTTTCAGTTAACAATTTTTATTTCCTCTACTAAAACTCAAAGCACCTATGTAAGCCTTTTAATTTAGTGGATTCCTGAATTAATTATATAATTACGATAACAATTCAAGTTTATTGATAAAACAATTAGGAGGTTTGAACAAACCTTATTTGACCTTTTAAATATATGAGCTTTACTTTGGCTCCCTTACTTTTCACTTTAATTGCGAAAAAGACGTTTGTCGAGCAGAAAATCATGCTACAGATTATGTCTATGAAACAATATTATTCGATTCTTATGTATATATTCACTCTTTTGTGTAGGTGGTTGAACCAAGAAATAGGCCAGCTCAAATTGAAATTATTGAAAATGTTCATAAAAGACAAAAAGAAGAAGGCGAATGGCGTGATTCAAAGGAAGAAAAAGTGGCATTCGATATCTGCGAGAATATCAAAGAAAAAGTTGTACAAGTATATGACTATATGAGATTGCCGATGATTCTGGCCATCCCTCTGATGATCCATTTGATCTACGTACATCGGCTGAGGTGAGGTAATCTGCATTCCAGAAAATAAGGAAGTCAACAGGGCTGGGTGTAGTTAAGTAGCAGTGAACACACTTAATCAAAGTAATTTAACATCATCTACCAAAGCACCTGACTGCAACACGTCAGCTCTCCTCCTGATGACATCGAAACCGAGACTGGATTAGAAATAAAAGCT
Source organism: Tanacetum coccineum (assembly GCA_026074375.1). Classification (NCBI taxonomy): domain Eukaryota; kingdom Viridiplantae; phylum Streptophyta; class Magnoliopsida; order Asterales; family Asteraceae; genus Tanacetum; species Tanacetum coccineum. The sequence continues at coordinate 53,070 of BQNB010021005.1, read as the reverse complement.
AGAATAGAAGCTGAAGTTAAATCACGAGTTGAAGCAGCACGACTTGAAATGAAGGAGCAAATCGAAAACCAATTCAAACAGATCTTTAAAAGTCTACAAAATACAATGCCTTGCAGCAAGTCGATTGTTCTAGCTGAGGAAAGGAATTTTGCATTGTAGGAGGTAAGGATGGATAGTAGGAATTATTGATTGTGTGCCAATTATTGTTACTGCTTATATTAAGAGTAACTTTAGAGAAAGATCTATTTTGTTGTGCATGATATCTGAGCACAGCAAGATCACTCCAATCAATATCATGAGCTTGAGTAGTTTCAGCCACAACTTCTTCCCTTTTATCCAACTCCTTTTGTAATTCCAAGGCTTGTGCTAGATCATACTTCTCTTGTTCTTGCCTTGCTATATCAATCTCTTCTTGTAATTGTTTAGCTATTTCTGCATCCCTAGCAATCCTTTTTCTTTCTTCTTCATTAATCTGTTCTTGCAGTCTAATAGCTTATTCATGCCCAAGTCTTTCTTGTTCTAGTTGCTTCTTTGTCTTCTTCTGAACAGATTCATCATCTTTCATGATAGCTTTTCCTTTATCTTTTCTCTTTTCTTCACTCCTTCTGATATAAACTTGTCTTTCAGGAATGGTAGTACTAACTTTAGGAATTCCACTAGCAGTACTAACTAGTACCTCAGCAGTACTAATTTCTTTTTCACCCTTTTCACCACTACCAGGATCTTATACTAGTTTAGTAGGGTCTTCTTGTTCTAACAGTATCTTAGTATCAGCACTAGTCCTCCCCTGAGTCTCAGCATCCTCTTGAATCCATGAAGTTCCTTCATCTTGTACTAATGAAATAGAAGGGTTTTGATCAATCTCTGTAATTATCCTCCCCTATTTGGAAGGATCCTCTGAAACTTCCTCATCATCAAAGACAACTATCTTATTTCTTCTTCTAGATTTGCTTGCCTTTACCTTGTGCTTCAACTTCTTGACCCTCAGAATTAGCTTAGTGTAAGCAGCACCATATGTCAATTCTGTCTGCTTTAAGTCATTTTGCAAATCCTCTACCTTCTTAGATAATGTGGTACAAAGAACCGTCAATTCATTGAGTGTCAAACTGCCCTCATCACTGCCAAGTGATTAAACCCTTGGTTGAGATGAATCATGAGGCATAGTAGCAAGTTCTTTTACATCATGGATAGTTTGCATGAATGGTGGTGTAGGTGGTTATTGAGATGTGAAGGGATGTGTTTGGGGTGATATGGATGGTGAAGATGTTATTCTAGAAGGATATGACTCAGGTGTAGTGAGCATAGTTGGAAATAGTGGAATGTTTACCCCAGTATAACCCTTGGAAACCCTTCTCATGTTGCTGAATAGTTTTTGTGTGAGGGTAGGAGCAACATAGGTTCTTTTGTGAGAGAGAAGGTATCTTTTGTGCTTGTTCAAAAAGATTTGAATGAATCTAGGATACATCAAGAATTTTGACCTATTGTCTAAGTTTTTCAGCATACCTTCAAAAATCATCTTAGACTAGTTGAAATCCTATTTGTTGCCAAGCAAATGATAGCAGTAGCTATGTTGCTACTGAACTGCTCCCAAGAAGTCTTCTTAGGACTTAGGCAATGAAGAATAGTATGTATTAAGAATCTCCATTGAGGTGAAAAGTGACCCTTTTGGAAGGTCAACTTCTCAGAATCAGATGCATACCCCATAAGAGCAAGTTGCTCAAAAATTTTAGCATTAGGTAAAGTGGGAATACCATCTGAATCTTCTAGCTTGAGATGCCTTCTTATTGATGCTTTAGTAATGGTCTTGACTCTTCTATCAATGGTAGCAGTTATCTCTATTTCTTCATTCTTTGATGTGCTTGCAGAGGCAGATTCCCCAAACTGTTGAATGAGTGAAGTATAGATAGTAGGATTTTCTGTAAGGGCATACTTGATATGACTTATATTGAGAAAATCAATTATCTGATGAAAATCTTCACTTCCCTCTGATTTGTTCAAGAAAGCGACCATGTTATGGGTATCACAGAATTCCAAATGAGCCATTAGTGAGTGAGTTGAGATAAGAGTTCTGGGTTTATGTTTGTTGATGAGAATTATGAGAGTTTAGTAAAGTTAATTGAGATTTTATGGAGTGCGCCTAGGGTTTTGATTTGACCGACTTAATAAGATTGAATCTTTATAAGGAAGAAATCTTATAAGAGAAAGAAATATCAAGAATTTTCCAAATCATAGACCCCTATGAGCAAGTTATTGGCGAAAATATCTCAACGGCTATTAATTAATTAAAAATTCTATTATGCATCAAACAGTACTAACGGTTACCCAGCAGTACTAATTTTAGCCTAACAATACTAACTTTAAGCCTAGCCGTATTAACTTCACCCAGCAACATTAAAATATACCTAGCAGTACTAACTTAATACTGGCAGTATTAAGTTTATGCCTAGCAGTATAAACTTCAATGTTGTTCCAACAAGCATTTCCATCATAGACTTAGATTCTCACAAGCTCTCTTTCTATTTTTCATCTCACAATATCTCTCATTTCTTTTTCTCACTGAAACTCTTTGTCTATTTTTCATACTCACATCTCTCTTTCTATTTTTAAGCTCACTGAATCTCTCATTTCTTTTGGCTCACCATATCACTCTTTCTGTTTTTATATCACAAATCTCTCTATTCTTTTGAGCTCACCAATGCAGACAGTTTTGTACAATGTACCATCAATTCCATTAGTTACATACTGTCCTCCCCACTTCCAAATGTGTTAACTTTTGAGAGAGGTGGATCATTGGACTATTTAGATGTAGTCCCAAACCTAGTTTGAGCATCTACACCCCCCCCCCATATGTTATCCTTGGCACTGGGACCACTCCTGAAACATTCCCTAAGGATTGCGCATTTAAGTGTTGCCATTGATTGGGTCTTATTTTATGTTACCACTGTCCTGCTCTGCTTCTAAGCTAGAAGCAGTAGTGGCAGCCCTTTCCATTCTGTCACCCAACTCCTTATGGACAGCCTCATCACCAACCTTTTTCAGGGGGACCACTAGACTGAGGTATCTTGGTGTCTCGACCTCTTTTGATTTGCCTAGGTGTTAGACACATCACACACTTGTGTTTGATGTTACATGTCCTTTCATCAATTTTTGACTGCATATTGACATTATAAGCCTCCCCTCAATTCAATACTAGATACTTAATAAGCTTAGGCTGCAAATGTTAGTCCAAAACCAAAAATACACAATCCAAAGTATTTTCTTGTTTAGCAGTTTTAACTATGACTAACAGTATTAACTAGCAGTCTTAAGTATAACTAGCAGTACTAATTATACTTAGCAGTATTAATATTTACCTTAGCAGTTTTAACTTTGTCTTTAATAATTATACAACAACATGCCTAATGTGTGTTGGGGATCAGTGGGTTGTCCTGACCCTTCATCCACTTCTGCTGAATGTTACATTTCCTTTCATCCAATCTTAATTAACCTCCCCTCAAACAATGCTTCAGAGATTAAGTAATCCAATGCTAGCAATCAGAAAGTTAAACCTGCTAACATCAAAAGCCTTTGTGAGAAGATCTGCAACATTGTGGTCTGTGTGAATCTTGATCACTTGAATCAACTTCTTCTCATAAGAATCTCTGATGAAATGATGCCTTATTTCAATGTGCTTGGTTTTAGAATGAAACACTGGATTCTTCACAATACAAATGGTGCTTTCATTATCAATGTGAATCTTGGTGTTCATGAAGTTAAACCCATAATCAAGCATTTGATTTTGGATCCATAACACCTGCCCACAGCAATTAGCAGCAGCAACATACTCTGCTTTAGTAGTAGAGTTTTCAATATAGTCTGCTTTTTACATTGCCATGAAATCAACCTTTTACCAAGAAATTGACAACCTCCTATTGTGGATTTCCTGTCAAGGCTAGCTTCAGCATAATCACTATCAGAAAAAGCTTCCAAGTCAAATGGTGAATCCCTAGGATACCAAAGGCCTAATTTAGGCTATCCTTTTAAGTATCTAAAGATCCTCTTCACTGCATGAAGGTGTGAAGTCTTTGGTGTAACTTGGAACCTTGCACAAGCACAAATAGCAAACATTATGTCAGGCCTAGAAGCTATTAAGTACATCAATGATCCAATCATTGATCTATATAAGTGAACATCCACATCCTCAGCTTCTTCATCCTTAAGCAATGCTTTGTTAGTCTTTATTAGAGTGCTTGTTGCCTTTACAGTGACTAAATCAAACTTCTTCAGTATATCAGCCACATACTTGTCTTGGCTAATGAAGATTCCATCCTCCTTCTGTTGTACTTGCAATCCTAAGAAGAAAGTAAGCTCCCCCATAGAACTTATCTGGAATCTCTTGTGTATCATCTGCTTAAATTCAACACACAAAGACTTCCTTATAGACCCAAAGATGATATCATCAACATACACCTGTACTAACAGGATATCACCTCTGTCCTTCTTGATGAACAAAGTTTCATCTATAGTGCATCTTCTGTATCCATTTTCCAATAAGTAGGTAGACAAGGTCTTATACCAGGCTCTAGGAGCTTGATGTAGACCATATAAAGCTTTTTCTACCTTATAAACCTTATTAGGGAATTGTGGATCTTCAAAACCAGGAGGTTGGCACACATACACCTCCTCTTCAATAGTACCATATAAAAAGGTACTCTTCACATACATCTGGTACACAATAAGTCCCATAAATGATGCATAGGGCAAAAATAACCTGATTGCTTCAATCCTAGCAACAGGAGCAAAAACCTCATCATAATCAATTCCTTCTTCTTGGGTATAACCTTGTGCAACCAGTCTTTCTTTGTTTCTAACTACAATTCCTCTCTCATCTTTCTTGTTTCTATACACCCACTTAGTTACAGTAGCCATCTTGCCTTTTGGAAGATCCACCAGAGTCCAAACCTTTTGATGTTTAAATTGTAGAAGCTCCTCTTGCATTACTTCTATCCAGCTTGGATCTGTCAAGGCTTGTATCACCTTTTTGGGTTCTATTTGTGAGAGAAAATAGGCAAATAAGCAGTTTTGATAATCTTTGTGATTTGTTCTCCTCTGCTTTTTTATGTAGCTTACTAAACCAAGTTCTTTAAGATTTTGTTGTGACATCCTTCTTGTTAGTGGAGCTGAATGCAAATCTCCAATTATTTACTCAATTAGATGATCTTTGTAAATTCTTGTTGTGGGAATAGAACTGACATTCATGGTTGTTTCCAAGTTATTGAGGTCAGCGTCTGCACCCACTTCTTCTCTATCATCATATGCATCATCAAATATGCCAGTTGCTTCCAAAGATTGCATACTTGGATCATTAGGAATAGGACTAGCAGTATTAATATTTAAGCTACCAGTATTAATATTTTCACTGGCAGTATTAATACTTGGCCTAGCAGTATTAACATCTTGAGTATTGCTATTAATCCTTTCTTGATCATCAACATTATCAAAACCTTATCCAGCAGCATTAACAGATGGATTAAAAGTAGAAACTCTGTTAGTGTTGTTAGCAAAACCTTCTTTCTATTGAACAAGCAAATTATCCAATTCAGCTCTAAAATCTTACACATGCTGGTCATCTTCTTTATTTAAAGCTCCTTCTTCCTTTTCTTGACCATTTCTTTCACTTAAATCATCATCTCCTTTTCCTGGTACCTCATCAGTATCCTTATTATCTAAGCTCTGAGAACTTGAAGAGAGTGGAGAATTAGAAAGCATGAGTGGTAGCAGTATGTATTCATGATAAGATGCTTTCTCCTATCTAGCTTGCCCTGCATTAACATTTGTCTCTATACCTGCATCACCATTAGTTTGATTTCCTGCAGTAACTGGCTCATAATTCATAGATTTTGTCAGTGAATCAATATCAAAGAGCCATTCTAGACCACTCCCTATAACATTAGGTTTGTTTTTAAGAAAGTTTATGTGCAGATTCTCCTATACCTTCCTACTTCTAGTGTTAAATACCCTAAAATCCTTGCTATTTATAGAGTATCCAACCAAGAACCCCTCATCAGCCTTCCCAACAAATTTGCCTAGGGGATCTAAGGTATTAAGAATAGTCACAGGACACCCAAAAGGTCTCATAAAGCTTATACTAGGTGGTCTACCAAGTAATAGTTCATAAGGTGTCTTGTTGTGAGGCTTGGTCACTAGAACCCTATTCTGAACATAACAAGCAGTATTAACCGCTTCAGCCCAAAATGTAGTAGGTAATAATGAATCTGCTAGCATAGTCTTAGCTGCCTCTATTAGTGTCCTATTCTTTCTTTTAGCAACTCTATTTTGTTGTGGAGTTTTGGCAAGACTAAACTCCCTCTTAATCCATTTCATCCTACAAAACTGATTCATGTCATTATTTTTAAACTTAGTTCTATTGTCACATATGATGATTTTAACCTTATGATTTATTTGGTTTTCTATGCCAGTTATAAAAGTCTTAAGGATATCACTAGTCTTATCCTTACTGGCCAAAAAGAAAACCCAATTAAACCTACTATAGTCATCAGTGACAACAAGGCAATATATCTTGTGATTGAAACTCCTTACAAATGTTGGCCCAAATAAGTCCATATGCAACAATTATAAGGGATGGCTGATAGAGCTTATAAGCTTGGTCTTACAAGAGGCTTTGTGTTGCTTTCCCTTCTGACAAGCAACACAAGAATGGTCATTTTCAAAAAGCTTTGAAGGTAAGCCTCTAACAAGGTTTCCCCTTACAAGTTTGTTCATAGTTTTAAAGTTTATATGACCAAGCCTCATATGCCATAAATTAGACTCATCTATTGTAGCCTTTGCAAATAAACAAGTCAAACCTCCTGAAGGAACAACATTCTTTAGATCAAAACTATACATGTTGTTCTGTCTGGGAACTTTAAGCAAGACTTGACTTTCATCAAGTAGCTTAAAGTCTAGAGATAGAACAAGACATTCAGTCTTAGTGAAAAGAACACTGTTTTTCTTGTCACACATTTGTGAGACAGAGAAAAGATTAACTTAAGTTCCTTTACAAAGTATACATCTTTAAAGTCTAATTTTCCAGTCCTAATTTTACCTTTTCCAGTAATTTTACCTCCTTTAGGACTTCCCGTAAATGCAACAAATCCACCATCAATGTCTTGATAATCTGTAAGGTAGAACTTGTTCCCAGTCATACGTCTAGAGCATCCACTATCAAAAATCCCTTGATCTTGTAAAGCATATTGTAGATTACCCTGCACTCAAAATAAGAGAATTAGTTTCTCTTAGGGACCCAAGCCATCACTGACTTGAATCTGCCTTGAGGATCAACATACTCAAATCTTTTAGGCATGTATGATCCACTGTCCTTGGAGATATAGTCAATTACTTTTCCTGTTGGTCTCCAAATCTAGCATGTTGAGGACTTAACATCATTTTCCCTTTTTCCCTCAGCAGTACTAACTACTACTTCTGGCCCAACAGTAGTTACATTATTAACCTTAGCAGTATAAACTTTTTTATTAAAATTATTGGTTTTAGCTCCTGATTTTTGGTTAAAAGGTCTTCTCAATGGTGAGTGTGCTTTAAAATAAGAATATTTTGTGGGTGATTCAGCATTCACTTTTTGTTTAAGTGCAGCAGTATTAACATGCCTGGCAGTACTAATTGATGTTGCTGCTCTTGGAAAGCTTTGCTTAGCAGCATTAACTGGCAATAATCTGTTGTAACAAAATTTCTTTTAAGATGTGGGTGAGTCAATTTGTTTTGGTGATTCACCCTCTAAGCATTGTTTCATACTGGTCTAACTTCCCTTTGACCAGTAACCCTTCCCATATTATTCAACACAAATTTTCCAACCATTTTATTCTCATAAAAGTCACAATCCTTGATTAAATGGTTAAGACTTCCACATACAAAACAAGCTTTCTTATTAAACTCAAAACCATCCCCTAGTTTCTGAGTCATTATTCCATTCCAATTTATTTTATCAACCCTAGGACTTTGACTTTTCCTAAGGTTTTCAGCTTGCCTATATGTGTGTTGTTTAATAACCTATTTCCTAGTATTTTCATCTGATTTAACAAAATTGATTTTAGCATAACTAGGTTTATTCTGTTCAAATGAAGGTCTAATCATACAATCATCATCACTATCAGACTTCCATTCTTCAATGATAGGAGCACTAGTCCTAACATCTTTAGGTTGTTCCAAACTATCCTTATTAGACTTAGATGCAGTTGATTCAATTCTAGGCACACTAGAGATAGTTTTACTCACTTTAGTCTTATAGACAAAATCATCTAATCCAGCAAAGGATAAGTCAGGTCTTGAGGGCAGTAGTTCCCAGTGTAGGGAGGGGGAACTGCATGATATCCCTCAACCTTCTTAAACCTATCATTTACTTGATTATTTTCCTCTTCAATCTCATTCACACTACTATCAGATGCACTTTCAAACACTTCACTTTTATTCAGATGACAATCATGCAATTCATTTTCATTCATTTGACTGTCAAAACTAACACCAGACTTGTTATTAACACTTATTTGACTATTTATCAGTTTAGTTAGCTTCATAGATGATGTTTCAAACTTTTCTAGTTTGAGTTTCAAATCATCTTTCTGTTTTAAAGCTTTTTCTAACTGATTTTTAAGGTCTCTAATAGAGATATCTTTCACTTGGACATCATACTTTAAAAATGCAATGTCTTCCTCATAAACAGCTTCATTTTTTTGATGAACGACAATTCTAGCTTCTAATGATTCTAAGCCTAATTGATAACCTATAATTTCTAGATTAGATTTTTTAAGAGCATCATGCTATTGATCATACTGTTTTTGAAGAGATTGATAAGATTCTAAACATTCTTTAGAGCAATTTTGTACCTCAATATTTGAGCTTGATGAACCTGAAGACAAATGGGCCATTAAAACAAAGTCTGTGAACCACATATCCCATCTTGAATGACCAAGGCATTTGCAGGAGTCTCTACTGGTACAATCCTTCTTGGAGCATCTCTATTTCTATTCCCCTGATTCCTTGGTGCCCTGCATTCTCTAGCAAAGTGACCTCTCCTATGGCAGTTGTAACATTCAACCTTTGTCTTATCAAAGCCAACAGTTTCTTTGCCATTGAAATTCAGATTCCTTCTTGTCTTCTTTAAGAATCTCTTCACCCTCATGGTAAGCATGGCCACCTGCCATTTGAGATCCATCTCTTCAAGATCATCAGTATCAATTTGCTCTAGATCTTCATTGTCCAGTTGTGGACTATTTGATTGATTGACAAAGAAGGAAAACATGACATCATCAGCATAGGTTGAGGAAGAAGCTTGACCCTTTGACCTAGCAGCAAGAACATCATAAGTAGTATTAACTGCTTCATTAGTACTGCTAATATCATCTGAAGATACAAAATCCACATTCTGAGAGTTTGAGCTTGAGCTTGATTGGCTTTTAATCTCAGCTTCATACACCTTCAAGTTGTTGTACAAATCGTCCATGCTCAACTCATCTAGATCAGCTTTGTTACGCATGATCTAGGTAATATTGTTTCAAGCTGATGGTAGACTTATTAGCAACTTAGATTTGCATCTTCCTGGGAGATAACTTCACCATGAATTTCTAATTGGCTGATGAGTTTCTGAAACCTATCATAGGTTTTATCCAGTCCTTCAGATCTTGATGCAGTAAAATTCTCATATTGCTGCTTCAGAATGGTTTTTTGCATTTTCTTTGATTCTTTGTTGCCTCCAAACCTGGCCTTGATTGCTTCCCATAAGGTCTTTGCATCCTTGATTCCATGAAACTTCAATAGGTGCTCATCAGGAATGGCCAACAACAGAGTGCTTTTTGCTTTCAATTCATTCTTTCTTGCTAGCTTTTGTTCAGCAGTTTTGGGAGGAATGGGACCTTCAGTACTAGCTGATGCAATAGCAGGTGCATCACCATTCACAATAACCTCCCAAAGAGCATAATCAGTGTGAGTAAGATATTGCTCCATTCTCATGCTCCATAGATCATAGTCTCCTGTTTTGAGTATAGGAAGTTTTAGTGCAGACACTGTTTGGGTAGTTTCTGACTGTGATTCCATCTTCTCTTTGATTATGAGATCTTGTGTAGATATAGTGTTCTTCTTATTCAGAGTTTCTCAACAAGCTCTGATACCACTTGTTGATCCCTTCTTGACAGATCTTACTTAGCTTGTTAAAGCTTAGTTATATTGGATAGATCCAAGACAACTATAGTAGAAACTAAGATTGAGAATATCACAAACTATGCGGAATCTAGTTTGCAATACTAAGAAGAACAATGAAACAGTAAAAACAAGATCTTTACTAAACTTTCAATATATTGAATACTATTTTGAGTTACAAAATAGCTATGAATACTAACTATGATTGCTATGCAAACTATGAATACTAATATGAAAACTGATATCTAGATCTATGCCTTAGGGTTCCTTTTATACACCAAGGAAACCCTAATGGGCTTACAAAACACGTTACATGATCATGCATATCTATTCCTAATATATCTCATGCATATCACATAAGCAGTACTAACTATTATAACTAACAGTACTAACTATTATAACTAACAGTACTAATAAACTGACAGTACTAACATTTTGTACTGGCAGCACTAACTATAATACTAACAGTACTAATGACTTAGACTGTTTTCTCTAATCTTCAGCAGCAGCACAAACTTGAACCAGCAGCATTAACTTCCAAAACTAACAGTAGTAACTTCAGAAGCCTTTAATTCCCAACAATGGTTGCTTCAAGTTGCTGTGGACAAGTGCTTTGGATTCAGAATCAACTACTTGATTATGGGTATAATTTTATGCATACCAAGATCTTTATTGACAATAACAGTACTATTTGCATAATTAAAAATCGTGTTTTCATTCAAAAACAAAGCATATAGAGATCAGACATCATTTTATTAGAGATTGCAATGAAAATAAATTAATTCAAATGGTTAAAATCCATACTGACAAGAATGTTTCAGATTTGCTTACAAAAGCTTTTGATGTAAGTAGATTTCAATAGCATAACTAAAAACTAGACTCAGTTTATATAATCTTAGGATCCAGAAACGCGTGATTTTATGGGAAAAAAAGGAGATATAGCCAATTTACGACACAAGTTTTCTAAAAACTGTTTTGAACAAATCTAAAAATGTTTTTGCAAAAGCCAACACCTAAAACTTATTAGATGGTATAGAAGCCTTAAAATAATGAGAGTAAACATGTTTAGCTTCATTTAGAGAGTCTCCCCAAGAAAATCGGCTTTAAAATGAGCGAGATACGCTCGATTTAAGTTAGACTTATAACTACATAAAACTAGTTTTAATCTAGTTTTAGTTTAAGTATTAAAAACCCTTTTCTTAAGGTTTTAACATATAACTTATAACTACCAAAAACTATATTAATAGGGAATTTCATAATCACATGAGGCCTCTTCAGGGTGTCGTATCGACGAGTTATGGATTTATGATTTAAAGTGTCCTGGCTCCTTAGATGTTCACTACATGACCACTAAATTATGATAGCCCGAACGATAGTATGATGCTATTTATAAAAGGCAAATAGCCAAATGAAACTTTAGGGATACTTCATATAACAACATAAGAATCTATGTTCAACATTATAATCAAAGTCAATAACTTTATATTGTCATACTTTATTCTAAGACATGATCACTATACTTTCGTAGGTCATCGTTAAAGCTTGTGATCTCACAATACACCATATATCGTTATAATCCACTACTAATCACTACAGTGAGTTCATAGCCCCATTTTTATACGATTACAATGATTTACAACAGTTAGGGTAAGAAACATGCATTGTTTTTATATTTGGACGCAAGTACACTTTAAACAAAATCGGCTTTAAAATGAGCTAGATACGCTCGATTTAAGTTAGACTTATAACTACATAAAACTAGCTTTAATCTAGTTTTAGTTTAAGTATTAAAAACCCTTTTATTAATGTTTTAACATATAACTTATAACTACCAAATACTATATTAATAGGGAATTTCATAATCACATGAGGCCTCTTCCAGGTGGACGTATCGACGAGTTTAATGGATTTATGAATTAAAGTGTCCTGCTCCCTCAATTATTACTACATGAACTCTAAATTAAGATAGCCCAAACGATAGTATTGATGCTATTTATAAAAGGAAATAGCCAAATGAAACTTTTAGGATACTTCATAGAACAAAATAAAGAATACTATGTTCAACATTATACTCAAAAGTCAATAACTTTATATTGGTCATACTTTTTATTCTGAAGACATGATCACTATACTTTCGTAGGTCATTCAATAAAGCTTGTGATCGACACAATTACACCATATAGATCTTTAAATCCACTACTAAATCACGTACATTGATTCATACCTCATTTTTAAACGATTACAATGATTTACAACAGTAAGGTAAATGCATTTTTTTATATATTGGACGCAAGAACACTTTTAAACAAACTTTATGAGTAGGCCTATGTAGTAATAACGCCACTTATTCTATGAATCATGAACTATTACTTACTGGATGTAATGCGCGAATGTTATGAATAGATCTATTTGGGATTTACATCCTTGTTTGGGTGAGTTGCACTTACTAGTTTCGGGGGTACCAAAACAACGAATGCATACCGTGTCAGAACAATTTGGATGTTGCGAGTTGAACATCTACACGGGCACAATGTTTGCATTAATTTGCATACACATATATGTTGTAGCTTCAGTGTCATGGGCTTGGGGAATCGTAATTACTTTTGTGATACTGTATTTGTTACTTTATCATACATTTGGAAATCTTGCGGTCCTACTTTATACATTACATAAACCTGTGAATTCACCAACTTTATGTTGACATTTTAAAGCATGTTTTTCTCAGGTCAATAAGGTACAAGAAACAAGGATACATTGGTGGTCATCATTTTGGGGAGTCAAATTGCTATAGAGATTTAAATGCATTACATTTTAGAGTATTTGTTATGTATTAAAATCCTTACATTTTACGAATGAACAAGTTAAGCTATGGGCTTATGTAACAAACAAGTTTATTAAATCTAATGTATCATTTTTAAATGACTCATATAGAGGTCGTTCTCATATCTTGTGCTATTGATCTATGAAGTAACACTCCATGACCCTTATTCCGCTGCGACCCAATTTAGGAGTGCTACAATATAACAACCCGCAATTTTCATCAATATAATTATCCATCTATTAAATTAGATGCACTGTAATATCCAACTATTAAATTAGATGCACTTTATATACCACCTTTTTACACAGAAATTTTTGCCTTATCACATTATGCAACATAACTTGCATCACTAAAGTAAACAAGCTCACTTCTATCAATGTTTACAGCAAGTAAACATCCTAATATGTCAAGTTAATAATCTATTATCTATTTTATCATGTACGTTATCTATTTAACGTAGTTTTCATGAAATGAACGTTATCCGTTAACGTGTACATCAAAACCCTAATTATATGTAATGTAAAATGTACAAGCCTTTAAAGCATGTGTACAAGTATATAATGCACAATATTTGAATTATATTTTCCCTCCAAATCAATGTACAAGTCATTAAAAGCTCAAGGTATAAGTTATTAAGCACACATTCAAATAAGCTTATTTTACCACCGTTTTCATTCTAGTTTCTTACCACCACTTTAGCACAAGGTACAAACACTTTATACACAACCTCTAAACCCTAAACCCTAACCCTAATTTTTCCTAAACCCTAATCTAAAAACCTAAAACCCTAAACAAAACCCTAAACCTTAATTTCACTTTAACCTTAAAACTTAACCCTAAAACTTAATCCTAAGCCCTAAACCTTAATCCTAAACCCTAATCTTAATCCTAACACCATTCCTAAACCCTAATATATCACTAATCCTATCCCTAATTCACAAATTAAAACCTAAAAACCCTAATTGAACCCTAAACCAACCCGTGAGCCTTTTTCTTTCATTTTGACCCATTTTAACCCAAGCACCCATCCTAGCACCTCCATGACCTCACCCTTATGTCTCCAAGCTGCTTACAAGCACCTCCCTTTCAACTATTGGCCACCAAGCTTGCTACATCACCTCCTTGTCTTCCTTTTGTTGTCGAACCCCTCCAATACCACTTATCTTGCTTAGATATTTTTATAGCTTGTATTACTCATTCATAGCTGCCATGAATCATCTATCTACAACCCCTATCCCTTTGGTAATAAGAAAACTTGGACACAAAGGCTTCCAAACCCTATAAATACCCGAACCAAGCACCCTATTTCAAATCATCCCACACAACTCATCTTACACCCTCAAATGGAATTCTAACCCTTCCATAGCAGCAATTGAAGATCAAGATAAGTCCCTAAGCTCATAATAGTAGCCAAGAAACAAGAAAATGAAGTCTTGAAGCCATTTCTATGCGTACGGATCATAAAACCCCATTTTGACCCATTTTAGCTCAAGTAAGTTTAAGATCTTGTTCCATAAGATTATATTTTGTACAATAATGTTCATAATACTCTTAAGATCATGTATGAACTCTTGTTTGAAGCCTTGAATCCTCAAACCCATGTGTTTTTAATAAAAACCCTAAAAACGACCCGTTTTGATTTTCTAGCTAACGGATCCTTTTTCTAAACTTTTGTTACGTTAAAACATCTTATTTTAGCTTATACTAATAAGCTAAAACCTGCAAATATTATTTGGAATCTTAAAATAACCTTGCATGGCTTTTTGGACTTGTTTTGCAAAAGTTTCCATGCATAGGGGTATATATCATAACTTTCTGAAATTTATAACTAAAGGGGCTGAAAATGTCATATTCTTAAAGTTATAACTATAAGGACCTATTTTGCCAAGTTTCAAAGTAAAAGGTTTAATGTATATACTTTTTATATAAGGGACTAAACTTGTAAAAGTTTATAAACCAAGGATATATATTGCTAATTTTGCAAACTTATAAAATATTATATTTTTATATTAAATATATATAAATTATTTTAGCTTTTGAAGAAACTTAAAACTATAATGTATCACATTACTAGGGAGCTTTTTGTAAGGGGTTTCATTTGGGTATACGTTTTGACGAGTTTGCTGAATTTACGATTTAAAGTGTCCTGGCTCCTCAAACGTTTGTTAAACCTGCTTTAACATCAAATGCCTTTGTGAGAGATTACAAACTTTATGGTTGTGTGAATCTTGTTACTTGAATCAACTTCTTATCATAAGATTCTCTGATGAATGTGCCTTATTTCAATGTGCTTTGCTTGTTAGATTGAAACATGGATTCTTCCACAATACAAAATGGTGCTTTCATTATCAATGTGGAATCTTGGTGTTCATGATGTTTGAACCCATAATCATGCATTTGATTTTTGATCCATAAAAAACCTTGCCCACAGCAATTAGCGCAGCAATAATTAAAATAACCAATACTCTGCTTTTTGTAGTAGAGTTTGCAACTATAGTTGCTTTTTACTTTCTAGTTGAAAATCATATTTGCCAAGAAATTAACAACCTCCTGTTATGGATTTCCTGTCAAGGCTAGCTCCAGCATAATCACTGTCAGAAAATTCTTCCAAGTCAAAATGGTGAATCTCTAGGATCTAAAGGCCCCAATTGGTTGATCTTTCAAGTATCTAAAGATCATCTTCACTGCATGAAGATGTGAGACTTTAGGAGTAACTTGAAACCTTGCACAAGCACAAACAACAAACATGATATCAGGCCTAGAAGCTGTCAAATACATCAATGATCCAATCATTAATCTGTATAAGTGTACATCCACATCCTCAGCTTCTTCATCCTTGAGCAATGCTTTGTTAGTCTCAATTGGAGTGCTTGTTGTCTTTACAGTGAAAAAATCAAAATTCTTCAATATATCAGCCACATACTTGTCTTGGCTGATGAAGCACTCCATAATCTTTTCTGAATGAATTTGCAATCCTAGGAAGAAAGTGGGCTCCACCTATAGACTCATCTAGATATCTCTTGTGCATCATTTGTTAAATTCAACATCAAAGGACTTCTTTGTTGACCCAAATTGATGTCATACACATACACTTATAACTAGAGGATATCACCTTTGTCCTTTTGATGAATGAGTCTTATATTTAGTGCCTCTCTAAAATCTATTTTCCATTAAGTAGGCTAGACAAGGTTAATACCAGGCATTTAGGAGCTTGATGTTAGACCATATAAAGCTTTTTCTTCCTTAAACCCCCCAATTATAAACTTTATTCAGGGAACTGTGGGTTCTCAAAAACAAGGTGGTTGGCACACATACACCTCATATTTTAATAGTACATATAAAAAGGCACTCTTCAATCCAATGTCTGGTACACAATAAAAATCCCATAAATGATGGCATAGGCCAAAAAATAACCTGATTGTTCTATCCTAGTAAAGGGAGCAAAAACCTTATATTCAATCAATGCTCTTCTTGGGTATAACCTTGTGAAAACAGTCTTTTTTTCTTCTTATTTTCTAACTACAATTCATCTCTCATCATTCCTTGTTTCTATACACCCACTTAGTTCCAATAGCCCTCTTACCTTTAGGAAGATCCACCAGAGTCCAAACCTTTTGAAGTTTAAATTGCAGAAGCTCCTCTTGCATTGCTTCTATCCAGCTTGGATCTGTCAAAGCTTGAATCACCTTCTTGGGTTCTATTTGTGAGAGAAAACAGGCAAATAAGCAGTTTTGATAATCTTTGTGATTTGTTCTCCTCTGCTTTTTGATGTAACTGACCATAGCATATTATTTAGAAATCTTGGTCATCCTCCTTATTTGATAGCTGATTTTATGTCTCCAAGATTGGTCTTAGGATGATCTTGTGAAATTCTGGTTGTGGGAATAGGATCTGACATTCATGGTGGTTTCAAGTTGTTAAGGTCAGACTCTGCACCCACTTCTCTATACATAGGCATACTCAAATATTTCATAGTTATCCAAAGTGATTTCCTACTTGAATCATTATGCAATATAACAAACAGTATTAATCTTTATACTACCAGTAAACTCAAAACAAATTCAATTCAACCACAAATTCATATACACACCCTCATTATCTAACACAAATAAATATAATAACTCCCACCCAAAAACAATCCCCTCCCCCACACCCAACTCACATCCCAAATCCCATAATACCACACAAAAAAATCCTCACACCAACAAAAAATCCCCAAAACAATCATACCATCACCCAAATATTTTTATTTCCTTAATTTTTTTTAAAAAATTTTTTTTCCCCCCCCCCCCCCCCCCCCCCCCCCCCCCCCCCCCCCCCCCCCCCCCCCCCCCCCCCCCCCCCCCCCCCTCCTTTTCACCCCTTGTGTTTTGGGCTTTTTCCCCGTCCCCCGCCCCGCTACCTCATCAGCATCATTATCATTGTGCTTTGATGTACTTGAAGAGAGTGGAGAATTAGAAAACATGAGTGGTAGCAATATGTATTCATGATCAGATGCTTTCTCCTGTCCAGCTTGCCCTGCATTCTAGCTTTTGTCCTTTATATCTGACATAGCACATTATTTGTTTTCCGCCAGTAACTGGATCTTTTTTTTTTTTTTTTTTATTACTTTTTTTTTTTTACTTTTTTTTTTTTTTATTCTTTATTGTTTTTCTAATTCATAGATTTATGAGTGAATCATATCAATGAGCCATTCTGGACCACTCCTTGCCAAACATTTGATTTGTTTTCAAGAAAGTGTATGTACAGGTTCTCCTCTACCTTTCTAGTTCTAGTGTTAAATACCCTAAAAGCCTTTCTATTTATAAAGTATCCAACCAAGAACCCTTCATTAGCCTTCTATCAAATTTGCTAGGGATCTAAGGTATCTAAGAATAGTCACAAGACTCCAAAAGTCTCATAAAGCTTATACTAGGTGGGTTACAGTATAGTTCATAAGGTGTTTTATTGTGAGACTTGGTCACTAGAAACCTTTTCTGAAACATAACAAGCAGTATTAATGCTTAGGCCAAATTGTAGTAGGTAATAATGAATCTACTAGCATAGTTCTAGCAGCCTCTATTAGTGTCCTATTCTTTCTTTCAGCAACTCTATTTTGTTGTGGAGTTCTGGCAACACTAAATGTGACAATCCGTCTTTTAATGTCCATATTTAATTCATATTTCGTTCTCATTTTTCTAGTAAAGTGAACTTTTGTGTTTTACGGTTTACGCGATTCGCAACTTCTCGTTCTTGTTAATCTTAAGCCGATTTAGGCAGTTTATCCGTTTAAGTGTAACCGTCTTTATTTTTATCTTTAAAAATTCCCCGTATTTAAGGTCACTACTAATTCTAATCTCATATTTATTTTTATTAATTTTGAGACTTTACTTTTATACTTTAGTCGGTTTTCAATAAAATTGTCCATTTTAAGTAATCGTGAATCGTACATTTTAAATTTATCCGTTATCGATCAAAAAATCAACGAACGTCAATATTTAATATTTTTAATTGTTTTTTATAAACCAAACGACCCGTTTTATGTTTTTAAACTCGTAAACCTTTTTCAATAAGCTATAAGCTCATAAAAGCTATTAGTCCTAAACTTATTTTAGCTTATTATGATAAGCTATAACCTGCAAATATCATTTAGAATCCTAAACTAAGCTTGCATGATTTTTGGACTTGTTTTGCAAATATTTCCATGCATAGGGGTATATATCGTAACTTTCTAAAATTTATAACTAAAGGGGCTAAAAATATCATTTTCTTAAAGTTATAACTATAAGGACCTATTTTGCCAAGTTTCAAAGTTAAAGGTTTAAATTATATATACTTTATATATAAAGAACTAAACTTGTAAAAGTTTATAAACCAGGGGTATATATTGCCAATTTTGCAAACTTATAAAATATTATATTTTTATATTAATTATAAAAATATATACAAATTATTCTAGCTTTTGAAGAAACTTAAAACTATAATGTATCACATTACTAGGGAGCTTCATATAAGGGGTTTCATTTGGGGATACATTTTGACGAGTTTGCTGGATTTACGATTTAAAGTGTCCTGGCTCCTCAAACGTTACTACATGACCTCTGAATTATGATGGCCCGAACAGTGATACGATATTTTGATAATAAATCCAATCAAAATGATATTTCATTATGACATAAAACATATCCAATCAAACTAAGACTTGACATATTACCTAGGTTGTGTGACAAAGCCGTTACTTTCATTTCATATACTTTTACCATCAATCAGATTTCCTTGTACTGTTAAGGTGAGTTCATAGCCTCGCATTTAACTATTTCATAAACCTACGAGGGGGATACATGCTTAAACTATGAATGCAAGTATTTTTCTGTATGCTATCCTCATACATTATTGCCTAAGTAACTATTTTGCCATTAAGACCCCATTATCATGAACCGTTAATTACTCTACGGAGTGAGCGCGAATGTTGTGAATAGATCTATTTGGGACTGGACTCCCCGTTGGTGTACCTATACTTTCGGTAACCAATAGCACTTCATTAGAAATAACTATGCGGGTGTTTTGGCAAAGGCACCCGTTGGGGCAATTACTTATGATTATTGATTATCCCAAGGTTTCGGTGTCATGAGCTTAAGGCAATAATACTGTTTTTCATATGGGTGTATAACAACGTAACCCACTACTGAACTTGTACTCAAGCTGTTTATCTAAAACCTATGAATTTCACTCAACCTTTGTGTTGACTTTTTAGCATGTTTATCTCAGGTTATTGAGCAACTGAAGGCACGGAGTGACACGGACTTGAAGATGGAAAAACATTTATCATTCAAACTTTATGTTTGGAGATTTTGGGACCTTCTTTTGTAAAACTCGGATATATTATTGAATGATAACTACATTTTTCCAAAACGTATCTTTTAAGTCGTTTTCTATGATTATGACTGTTGTACTATGAAGTAATACCCCAGATTAGCTTCCGCTGCTATATTTGTCAAAATGGGGGTGTTACAACAACCAAAGTTGACGTTCCCATAACGCTCAACTTCCCTTACATCCCGCTCTTTACATACTTTTACACAAGTGGTGATATCTGCCACTTTTTACAAAACTTAACATCGTTGATTTTTGTAACGTATCAACGAATAATTGATCCACTTAAGTGATTCCTTTGGTATAAACTTCTTTTTGAAACGACTATTTTTCTTCCTTCTCTTTTTTGCTTTTTCTCTTTTTCCATTTTATTTTATTTTATTTCCTTTTATTTTTTATTTTTTTATTTTTTTCATAATACATAATCAACCTCGGTTTGATTCTACCGTCTTCACTTTCATAATTTATCCGGATAATCTTTTCCTTGTATTACTTCTTCATCGGACATAATTCATAATTACGAAAAGTAGCGAAACTTACGAGCTACATAATTTCCCATTGCATTGTGCAATTTCCCGACCATTACAGAGATAGAAAAATTTCACCTTGACACAGGATATACAAGACTTTACACAAAAGCAACTAGCAACATAGAGAAATAGGCTTAATCTACACGGTAGGCTAAGGTGCAAAGGTGTAACGTAACATATAATATGGTGTACAAAAAGAAAGGAATGGCTCAACAGGTTGTTCTAGGGGATTTTACTCTAAAAATTAGAGTAATTAAGGGTTACACGGGAGTTAACTAACTAGTGAAGTTAGTTATTTTTACGACATGTAGGCTATTTGGTTTAATCCTAGAAATTTATCAGTTGAACATGTTCTTCCATCTAAATCCATAGTACTAATCACGGCGGTCTCGAGTGATATACCAGGCCAAGTTCTAAAGTCCACTACATCACCGGCACACTCATAATTTTGTGGAATTTTTAGTAAACAATTGAAAACGGAATAGGCTTATTTATCACAATATGTATCAAGGGTTATAGTGCGCTAGGTAATGTAACTAGTGATTTTTACAAAAGTCATGCTGAAAAAAATTTAAATTTTGGCCGTTATTAAGCACTTTTAAGCTTATAGCATGTTATTTTGTAAAAAAAGGAAGACAAGTACGTTCTAATTCTCCATCCCCCCACTTAAATTATACAACATTCTCATTGTATAGATAAAACAATTAAATAATAAGGAAGAATAGAATTAGAACGGAAAACTCCCTGATGTTTTGCTCGTGATAATTCTCCATGATGAGTTCTTGATTAAAAAGTGTGTTGACTAGGGCTTCAGAATGCCCGGATGAGTTCAACACAAGTCTTTTTCAGCGTATACCATATCATAGTTTCAGCAAGGTCTTGTAAAAGGTTAGAAGACAAGTGCAAATTCTATCTCGCTACAATGGTACAAGAAAACAATTAAACACACAACTGTACAGGGATCAATACGTCGTATCCTAAACCCTAGGATACGCCGTATTATTCCTGTAGAAACAATTAAATTACTGGAAATTAAATAATTAAGTTTTAAAACTAATAACGTCCAGACATACATACTCCATATCCAGAGGGGTTCGATACGCCATATGTAATGTCTGGGAAGACAGACTCGTGCAACAAATAATTAAAATGCGACAAACAATTAAAATGACCGGGTTGTCTCTCGGGAAGCAGTTTTGTTTCAGCTGGTCTTTAAGTTCGACCTTTTTCCAACTTAATCCCATCCTTATAAAACAACTTGGGGTCGAACGGGATGCCAAACGGCACATATAAATTCTTGATAAGATTTAAAAGTATCCCGATGTTAAGAAGATTACCAGTCATGATTTTAACATTTAGTTTCTTGATAAAAGTTTTATATTTGTAAATTATAGTAGATGTATCATGACTTGTTTTCAAAAGCTTATTTGACCCTTGTGCATTGACATTTATTACATAAGGTAATGGTATGACAGACATATCCCCCGAAGGTTGCTCAATATCGATTTTATCATTACCGTCGATTTTAAATCATCGGGATAAATTACGTTAAAAGGATATAAATCATTAAAGTATAAAACGTTTTGTTCCTCTTCATCACATGCGGGCAATGATGTTTCATCTTTCAAATCAAATTCATCGATATGTCGAGGACTTATAGTAGGTTCAATTAAGAAATTTGATTTATACATTAGAGCATCATTGTAAACAATGGCTAGAAATTCAGTCTCAAAATCTTTAAAGAAGTCTAAATTATTAGAATAACTGACCTCAGGCTCGGGTGTCGAAAACAAAGGCATATTGACTTTATCATTATCATTTTCATAATCCGTTTTCAAATCGTTGACAGAAATTATTTATAACAACCCGAAAATTTCATCAATGAAATATCTACTTATTATATTATGATCACATTTGTACGGGAAATTTTTCGCTTTACTACATTCTATTATGTAACATTGTTTACATAGCAAACTAAACAAGTTCACACAACCTACTTATGTCATCTATATCTATATTTATGTCATATAAACATCCTAATATGTCAATTCTATATCTTAACATCATTATTATCAAGTACATTATCCATTTAACATACCATTTGTAACGTTATATCAAAACAGGCTTTAAACGTTAAACGTTTATATCAAAACCCTAATTATATGTAATGTATACATAAAAAAATAAAAGTGTAACAAGCCGTTTAAACATGTAAACAATTAACAATGCAACAACATTTGAATATCCTTTCCCTCTAAATCAAGTTACAACTTCTAAGCCTAATACAAAGTCAATTATGCATGAAATACAAACTAGGTCGTTTTACCTCCTAAATTATGTTTATATCTTACCACCACATTAACACAAGGTACAAACACCCAATGAATAACTTCTAAACCATAATCCTAAAACCCTAATTCATCTAACCCTAAACCAAAATCATAAAACCAAGCAATCGTTACACACCATAAACTAATTCAGTTTTCATAAATCGTGATCGTTAATAAAACAAAGGAACTAGAGAAAAAATCAATAGGTTTTGGAGTATTAATGAAAATACTAGGTTGTAGCATTATGTCTTGTGATCATTTTAATCAACCCGATTCGATATCGGATGAATTAATTATAGCCGAAATGGCAAAGGTGCGCAGATTCTGCACACCTGTAGTAAACGGCAGTTTCAGACACTTTTCACATTCATGCACATTCACAGAGACATTATCCATAGAAGAATTCATAATTATGTTCATAATATCTTTGTTAATGACTTGTTCCAAGAGTCGTTCATTTTTGTTCAAAACTTAATTCAATTTAACTTTAAAAGTTTTTGACTTTAAACGATGTTGTTCCACAGCCTGTTCCATTTGATGAAAGACATTTTGGACTTCAAAAAGTTCATCAACCAAATATTGATTGAATGTGTTAAATAAGTCCTTTAGAGCTTTTACAAATGGAATTATTTCATCCCTAAAACAAGCTATTGTATGTTCGAACCCCTATGAGCCCTCAATGATGGTTGTGGGTGTGGTTCTTTCTTTAACAACCACGTCAAAACCAGCAAGATGATATTTAAGTTTCTTCAAACTTGTATTAACCATGCTGATTTTAGAAATTTCTTTTGGAACCTCAACTTTGGTGGGTCTACTAGAAAGAGTGTGTCACACCCCGCCAAGGCGGAAACGCGAGGCATAACATGAAAGATATTAACATAGCACATGGTATCTTTATAGAGGAATACTAAATAGTGTAATAAATGCAAAGACACAACGTGTCATGATAACATCCAACAAAAAAAACCAACGACCAAATATGAATGATAAGGATTACCATCCATACAAGTCTTACAATATCAAAACAAAGTCTAGAAATCAAATCAACATATTGCTCAAATAAAACGGCATAGCAAAATCATAGATCTTCAACTTGCATCTTATGGTCTCACTAGCAACTCTCCTAACATCAATTTCGATCACCTGAGTTACCTGAAAACGATGCTAAAACACGTCAACACTAGGTTGGTGAGATGCCATAGGTTTTAGACACCAACCTCAAAACATTTCAAAACAACTCCAACATTACTGTGATAAAGATAAACAGTTGCATGGCATATCATGAACTATCACATACTACAAATCAATCAGCTCAATTCAACACAATTCAAATCAATATAGCTCAAACAAAATAGCTCAACTCAAAAATAGCTCGGCTCAACCCAAGTGGGGAAGGAACGATCCCACGATCCAAGCCAACCCGGCTCCACTTGTCAATTCAATTCAACACATAGCAAGTAATAGCCACATAGCACATGCATTTTTAAGCTCAACCATCAAATATCACAGTAATAAAACATCACATACTCAAGCATCGTTTCCACCCCAATGAAAAATCTTAGAAAAGATAGGGGCTATGACACTCACCTGTTCGTGCAGCTACAAGCAATTCAAACTCCTTCCTTAACAACTATACACAATAAAAGCTCATGTTACCATCGGTAAGCTAAACGCTTAATCCAATATAACAACCCTAATGATGGACTAATATCATCTATACTATATGTAAAGACTCTCTACCATCATTTTATACCTTCATTATATCTTTTATTTACTCTTTACTTTTATTTTAAACACTTATAACTTTATGCTCAAATGCAGAATTTTGACCCAACTTGCACGACCCAAAACCCATACCAAAACGCATCCCAAAAATTCTACCAAAAATTTACAGACTTCCTATATGTCTTATGAGACCCCAAAAGTTGCCCCATAAACCCTACCCTTTTATAAATCTCAATTAGAAAATTGTTTTCACAAACTGACCCAAATTTGCCCGAAAAAATGAACCCTCACGCTGCGCCAAACAAAGTTTGGTGACGAACTCGCTAAAGAACTCGACCTCGTCTCCAAAAAGATTATTATTATGTTGTTGTCATAATATAGAACCAATTCATATTTAGGACAAATTTATCTATCATATATATTCTGAATTAACAACTTATATCAAGACCCATACGATTCACTTCAGACATTATCTTATCGAGTATGTATGTCTTACAGATAACTTGCAAGTTATAGATAGACTATCTTCAGTAGAGAAGTCAAATAGCTACAGTATATTTGATATTCGCAGGATTTGTGGTCAGATGACCAGTCAGAGAACGTGCGCAGCAACCAGATATTCTGCTCGCTTGATCTGTGTCTCGCTCGACCGCTCGTATAAGCTACTGACGTTGATGGATTGGCCTTAGAACGCATGTTACATTCACTCGGAACTCCATCGAAATAGACTCGCATGATGAGAGACTAAAAGATGTTTCGTGATAAGATTTGTAAGACTAAAATCTGAAATCAGTTCTCATATAGTCTGATGAATCTCGCATATTAGAGTGATTAGTCAGTTGTCCTGCTGAAGTTGTTAGGAGTGCAAACTCTATATTCTCAGGTAGATCGACTGGTAACTCCTGTCGAAGTTGGATTATGCAACTCTTTATCTAGACAACCGTACTTTCAACTTCCTGTGCATAGTCTTAACTACATTAACCTTATTAATTCTCAATCTTTGTTTGCTCTGATCCATATGAACTATCTCATGCACACTAACTAATCATGCCTCTTCAGATGCAATATGTACAATCCAGTAAACTTATTAACTGAACCTCTACCATCATTATATTATATCAGTACTAATCACTTATTAAATTAATTGACTTCTCCCACTATTTAATTGATAATTCACTATAACCATCACATGTCATACTAGTGTTTTCAATTAGTAATGTCAATAATCTAACTATACGCGTTATCAATCTAGATTTATGTGTTAATTCTGTAGACATTTCAAGTCTATAATTATACAGAGTGTACGTAGATAGAAGTTAGTTAATGTTTCTCTCGTATTTAGTTCTTGATCTGTGACGTTGTCTATGGTATAGCTACTGCTATGTTTGTCATAGTGTTATGGATTGGAGTGATTATGATTGTATGTGCTGTTCATTCTATTGTAGGTGTAGAGATATTGGATAGAGACTTTGCCAAATATACTCCCCTCAGGATACTTTTTAGTTATGAGAAAGATACATTTCATAGTCTTTTTTTGCTCAAAAGTCTTATCTATTTACTAAATATCTTCTTTTTGTTGTTTCCTCCAATCCGGTCGCTTCGCTCTCCCTTTTTTCCGTATACATGTTGTTTGTTTCAATATCTATCTTGCCTTTATTTTTTAATTTACCTTTTTGGTAATCTATTACCTGTGTATATTTATTAATTAGTTTTAGTATATTAAGACTAAGCTACCTTATGACTTTTACTATTTGTAATTATTTTATAAACAGTCACAATATACAACTACGTCAGAGATTTTAAATATAATTTTAAACAGATTTATTACCACTTTTGTCTAATCAACGTCATCTTTACTAAAATTATAGCTGTAAAGAAGCTATTTACACTATACATAATCGCATCTCATATTCAATATGGTGTTCACACAGTTGACACTTCATAATAGATATCTCCATATGTCATTTATGATTTGACACTTGCATCCTTACAAAGTCTGTATCTAGTAATTAATAATCTCAGCATATAAGTTGGCTCGCTCATTCAACTTACTGTCATCTGTACATAATGTCATATACTAACCGACTACATCAACCTTCTCTAATATTTCTAGCATCAAATATATACACTCATTATCGAATCTCAAGTAGAAGGGGTGCAGCACTACATTATCTAGTACTCACTAGCTATACTAATTGTAGCACAGTCGGTGTGCTTAACATGCTCAGGTATCAGCATTGAGATCTAGTGGAGAGTTGCAAAAATGAAAAGAGAAATCAAATGTAGAGGAAAAAAGTGCGAGTCTGTTGTAATCTAGAGAGATAGCTGCCACCTAGAGTACACTTCTTTGAATGACTAGTAGAAAACAGGTGCCCACCCTACCATTCGCTGCAACGCCCATATAGCTTATTATTGTAAGGATGGTTTCGATAAATAATTATGATCCATACAATAGAGAGATTCATTCCGACAATATTAGTAAAACATGCCCCGACTCCATATATAGTCCGGCACTCGTTTACAACACTCTACATTGTCAATAAAGTAAAGAAAGCTGTATGTCTGCAACCACAAAAACACAAAGACTTCTCCCCCCCATAAACAAAACTGTTGTGTCACTCCCAGGTAGAATTCCATAAGCGTAAGTAATCATCATTACCGTATGGAACACCTCCCCCCCCAAACACTCGACCTCCCCCCGTCAACCTCCCCCCCCTCTCCCCCTCACCCTAACGCCCCGCTCGCGCTCGTATCGCACATTGATAGATTACCCCGTCATGGACAACAGCCTCCGACGCTCTTACACAAACACCCCTCCTGCCCTCCAGGGTCTCTCTAAAGACTCTTGTTTCATTGCTCACGGGGGAGATTACACGAATTTTCTATCAACTTTCTCACGTCGGAGTTAGTTGATATTGAAAAGGTGAGCAGTCTGCTTCAGACTCGTTCATCTATAAAATCATAGTGCACTATTGAGTTCTAGAGCCAAAAGAGATCACTCCCAACCTAAATCTCATTGGACTCTTTTCAAAGTTTGGCTTGTTAAATCACCACCTAAGGTGAATAACCAATGATATATTACTAAGAGTCCTATGCCATTATTCCTTGTGATTTTGCTAGAAAACCGCGAGTGATTTCATTCATAATGAAGTTGGAATTCATTCTTAAGGTCAACTTCAAACACTTGTCATGGTAGGTTGACTTATCGATTCCTTGTGATATTTCAACTTGTGACAAACAGGAAAGAAACGATCGGTGCGATTTTTATATGAATTATATAAAATTGTTCCAGGTTATGAATTGATGATTGATGATGAATTTTGAAATGATTAACACTCTCGATGTGTCACAAAACCACTTTAGCAAGTGACACGTCGATTGATTTTCAAATCAACTCTTTACTTCAATCGGTGAGATAGTAACTCGCTAGTTCACTCTTATCGTGCTGTCTGCTTTGAGACGTTCCGATAATAAGAACATGCTGAGTTTGATGAATCTAATACACATGTGTTAGAAAGATTCTATACTTCAGCTGGAAATCCTGTCAAGGAGATTCTTCTTAAATTGAATCTACCTGATCACAGGTCGATCCTCACGGATTCGAAGGTTACTCTAACCAAACACGGGCGAATGACAAAGCCATATTCGTCCCCCTGCTTTATTGCTAACTGTTTTATTGCAGGAAACTTAAAGATGGTGGTAAAGGTACCTGTTTCCCGCTGACTCACAAGATTCATAGCCGCATGCTCATACCAGACTGACAAACATAAAGACATCATGAAAGCTCAAGTACATGTTTCAAGACTTCCGCTACTCTGATACCGTACGTCTTTCTTGAAGTGACAAAGTATTAAAGTCAAAGAATTTCAAAGAAGTTTCCGTCACTCTGATACCGAACGTCTTTCTCGAAGTGACGAAGTGTTAAAGTTAAAGAATTTCAAGAAAGATGCAACATTAAAGCTTTTCAAGTCAACAAATCAAGAAAGGTATAAGCATGTCGGTCCAGAAGTCACAAGTTCACAAGATGACAAAATTTACAAGATGGCGAAACGAGATTATGCTTGGTTGATGATCTCAAGGTGTTCAAGATCACATTCAAGACATAATAAGGAACAAGCTCAAAACCTAAAGTCTATGATCACTACATCAAATCACAAGTTAATGATTGAAGTTTAAGAATACGAGCTGAAGACTAAAGACAAAGCATAGTATGCTAGGATTAAATTTTTGTAAATTGGAGTGACCTCCCTTAGGGGGAGATTGTTAGAAACAAGAAAAGTATCGGTCACTACCAATGTAGAATAGTCAAAGCCCGTAGTTAAGTTAATTAAGCTAAAATGGCCCAAAGGCCCATGGAAAGCCCATTTAGGCCCATGGCCGGCCACTTTGTATGTATAAATACCCTCTCCATGCCTTGGAGAGGGTGTTGGTTGGTTTTATATTCTCATTTCACTTATGAATTACAAGTTTTCTTACTTTCTCTCTCTAGAATACATCCTTCCTTCCACTCTCTCTCACTAAGTTCCTTCCCATCTCATATCAAAGATTACTTGTATTCTTCAGTTTATTTCATGTTAGCTCAACGAGTGTGCACTTCACACTTCGCTAACTCGTATCCGAGCCGAACATGAAACCTCATTGGTCTCTAGTAAATCATCATTACCTAAATGGCCGTCGGTGACACTAAAATCAACAATAGATTGTGTCTTCTCCTTCAAAACCTTTAAGATAACATTGTCAACAAATTTGAAAATGTGCTATTCTATCTACTAATCGAGTCATAATACATTTACGTTTCTAACTTTCTATCGCTTATTTACCATGTGAGTATTAAGACTCTTAAGACTTAATGACTAAATGATTTATCATGTTTTTCTTATCAAGAACTTTATTTTCTTTTATCATCATCATAGTAAAGATTTGGTTAATCATCATCACAAGTTCACAACCCAAATCTAATACAATCCAAATTTGATTTGATAAAACCACCTTTGAGGTTTCTTTCTTATTAATAACACCTCAAAAAATTGCTAATTTTCTTTACCTCTATAAACGTCGAAATAAATGAAAATTTAAACAATCTCTAAGAGCATTGGGTACATATGCCTTGGGTGGTGTTATGATAAAAGTGGTGTCACTCTAACACTTTTTCGTATAACACCATAATCTATCACAACACAAAAAACACATCTCCCTCATATAAAAGTGATGTCATGAGTAAAAGTAGTGTCATAGATCTATACATAACCACTGAAATACAAATGCAACACGATGAATACATGAAAAATGCCCATCGCGTGGGCTACTATTTTTGGCGCGAGCCACTGGCAGCCCAGGATCGGTATAATGTCTGTGCCTTGGTTATCGGTGAGACGGCACCATCTTACGAGCCCATTGTACCCTACTCTCTAATAATAGTTATCTTAATAAGTAAGC
This sequence comes from Tanacetum coccineum, assembly GCA_026074375.1. Lineage (NCBI taxonomy): Eukaryota > Viridiplantae > Streptophyta > Magnoliopsida > Asterales > Asteraceae > Tanacetum > Tanacetum coccineum. The sequence continues at coordinate 23,191 of BQNB010021005.1, read as the reverse complement.
TAATTTATATTACCACTCAAGTCTTTTTAATTTCATTCAAAATTAAATTGAGCACGTGTATGGAGGTTTCTAAAAGGCGTGTCATGGCGGCGTTAATGCAACGTCAAGGTGCGAGGCGCAACGTGTACGTTACGAAATAGACCAAGGCGTCGACTCTAGGCGTGACATGAGTTGAGGCGTGAAAAGGTGGGCAAAGGCGTAAGGCGTGACGAGTTTTTTAAAGTCTTTAGGGGGTTTTCAAATATTTTAGATTTGAACTTGGATGTACTAATATTGTGGATTGAGGCTTGAATTTAATAGTATTTGCCACTCATATAATTATAAATATGATATAAATCTATAAATATTTTTTGCCGCCTTAAGTCACGCTTTAAAAACGCCATGTTGTCACGCTTCACGCTAAAGCTTGAGGCTTGGCTTTACCGCTACGCCACGCCTCATGCTATTTATAACCTAGCGTGTATCTACCTTCTGCAAGAAAAAAATAAACGTGACAATATGTACGTCTATAATAATATAATATGCTATAATATGAAAATGTGGTACTATTAATATCCCCTTAAAATCAATACTTCTCCTAATACCCGTTGTGTTGACAGGACAAGACAATTTTTTATGTTTTTTTGGTTTCGTATTTTTTACATTTTACAGTTTTTGACTTATAAAACTTTATGGTTCATGTTCTTATTTTTTTATGTTCTTATTTTTTACATTTTACAGTTCCGCATTTTTTTCGGGTTGTTTTACCCACTTTAATAACAAGATAAGACAGCTTTATGTTCTTATTTTTCATGTTTTACCACTTTGATTTATCAAATTTTATATTTTATATGCTTCTTTTTATATTTCACAGTTTTATTATACAAACAAAATTATAAAATTTAAAAAATTAAAAAAATTTAAAGAAGATATTGATAACACTTTTGAGGATGTCCCAATAACAAACTCCAATATGAAATAAAGTCTATGTATGAGTATGTATCATGACATGTGTTAGGAAAATGGATTAAGATCCTCTCAAGTTAAAAGTAACTTGATAAGTCATGTTGACCAATCATAATTAAGATAAATATAAAGGGGCCTTTTGAATTTGACTAAAAGAAAAACTTTTATACATTTATCTTAATTGTGATTGGTCGACATGACCCATCAAGTTACCTCCACTTGAGTGGAAGTAGATCGAAGTGCCCGTCTAATAAAAGATAAAAAAATAATCGTCGCGATGGTGTATTTTTTATCATTTGACAATTTACCGTTTGCAAGATATTTTATTTTTAAAAAAGAGATGAAAAGTAGGTTTTTTTATTTTGATGAAAAAATGAGTAACTACAAGTCTTTAAATAATTTTGGGTATACATTAATCTCAACTCTTCAACACACACTTGGATAGGTGTATATATCAAAAGGTGTGGAAGTGTGTGTTGAAGAGTTGAGATTAATGTATACCCAAAATTATTTAGACTTGTAGTTATTCATTTTTTCATCAAAATAAAAAAACCTACTTTTCATCTCTTTTTTAAAAATAAAATATCTTGCAAACGGTAAATTGTCAAACGATAAAAAATACACCATCGCGACGATTATTTTTTATCTTTAATTAGACGGGCACTTCGATCTACTTCCGACGAACTGTTTTTTGGATTTTTTTCAGTTACGTCTAAAAAAATCACATGTGATTTGTATCACAAATCACATGTGATTTTTTCAGTCGTAACTGGAAAAAAAATCAAATTTTTTTTCGTCGAAAGTATATTGAAGTGCCCCTCCATAGAAAGATGATTTAATTCTCCTCGCGATGGTATGGTTCATTTTGTGTAACGATTAACGGTTTGTGAGATACTTAATTTTTAAAAAAGAGGTGAAAGTGCGTTTTTATAATTTGATGAAAAATTGAATGGCTAGGATTGGTGTATTTGGTCTTTAACAAATTTTGGATCTAGATTGAACTTTTCTCGTATGTTGGATCATGCAACAAGCTACTAGTATATTTTGCTCAGGCATAAGGGAGTGGTTGGAACTAGGGGTGAGCATATGTACCGAGAACCGCGGTTCCGAACCGGAACCGACCCAACCCGAACCGAATTTTTGAACTGCGGTTCGGTTTCGGTTCCTCAATATGTCAAAATTTTGGTTCTCGGTTCGGTTCGGTTTGGAACCGCGGTTCTCGGTTCCAGAACCGAAGAACCGCCGACTTCAAATATATGAGATTTTTATTATATTTTTGATTTTTTACGTGATACTTCAAACATTCATCGTGATTTTAATAGTTTAACAAGGTACAATAGTTTCATCCTTGTTGCAACTTCATGTTTATATTTCTTCATAACAATTACATTAACTCATAATTCAAAAATTCATACATTCTTGTTATTGAAAAGAGTCTCACGGCCGGCACGGGGAAAGAATAGCGTCCTGGTATCAGGTAAGGTACGTAGATGTGTGAAACACATTATGAGTATTGAGTTTTTGGATGTTTTTTAGAAATTAGCGGTTCCAATCGGGTAGAACCGAAAATACCCGAACCGAACCCGAGAACCGAAGCGGAACCGAAACATACTCTCGGTTCGGTTCTCGGTTCCTAAAATATATGTTTTTCGGTTCTCGGTTCTCTCGGTTCCGGGTCGGTTCGGTGCGGTTCCGGAACCGTGCTCACCCCTAGTTGGAACTCACTCATCATCAACATCAGCGCCATCTCAGCTTTCTCTCTTCTCTCACACTCACCTTTCACCTGTTTTGGACACAACTCACTCACCTTTCATACCTATTTTTTAAAAAATACTTTTATTCATAAACTAAAAACGTAAATATCAATGTAAACGTACGAAATTAATAAAAACATAAGACATACTAAATTAAAAACTTTTATTCATACAAAAAAACAATACATAGATAACTAAATCCTTAAACGTACGAAATTAAAAACGATACATAGATAAATAAAAATTAGACATACTAAATAAAAAACGTAAACTAATATGGCAAATTCCACTTCGCCTTGATCTCCGCCCTTAGTGCTTCCATATGATTCAGTGCATCCCCAGTCAAGTGATCATATGGCTGCATATAGAACCTTATGTCTTCTTGACGTTGTCTATATTCTTGCATTGCCAACTCTCGTTCACGACATTCCACCTCCCTCATTTTGATCTCCAAAAGGCTAAGCGTTCTTCTTTCTTCTTTCCAATGGCACGTTTGTTGTTCATTGCCAGCTCGGAGACCATCAACCTAGCTAATGCTTCGTCATTCGTAATTGATGGTGATCCCGATGATCTCGTCCCTTTCTTCTTCAAACCCTAGGATTTGTCCCTGCCTATTGGTCGTCGAAGTTCCTGCACCTCATCTTCCTCGTCGTCGCCAACATCAACATTCAGATTAATACTAGCATCCCCAGACTCTGTGTTGAATGAACTAGGCCCAGATGTCTTGTATCTCTTGCTAGCTTGATGCTTTGGGGCAAAATTAGGAACTAGTATCCATCCATTTCGGACTACCTTTTAAAACCTCCCAACAATGACGAAGTGTAAACGGCATTCCGTGTTCAGCTTCATAGTCAAGAAGTGCCCTTGCGTAGTAATCTTCGTCTCCGATTCCACTCTTACGCACTACGCATGAGGTTAGCGTACACTCCACAAAACCGAGCCACGTTTGGGCGCACCATCTTCCATTTCTCGTTCACCATATCGTACGTTTGACGACCTGGTGCCTTTGTTTTGCTCTCAAAGTACTGTAAAACCTTAGTCTAAAATCCTGCATCCTTTCTCGCGTTACCAATGCTGTTGTTTTCGGATACGTGAGCCCAACCTTTACACAACGCAATTTCTTCCTCATTTGTCAATGTAGTCTGCCAGGGTGCATTCTCGTTTTGAGTCGTCCTCTTTTGGCGTCGTCTAGTCGGATTCAACTTCGGTGGTGGGGCCGCGACTTCAACAGAATAGTCCTCACAAGCGTTGTTTTGATAAGAGTATGAATATTGAGGTGAGTACATATCTTCGGTTGGAAATGCATGAATGAAAGACATGGATTGTTCTGTATGTGGTTGTGATGACGAACCACCCATTTGGGTTTGTGAGACGTAGTTGGGATTATTGAATGAGAACGCGTTTGGTTGTGAGGAGGATTCATTAAACACGTTTGTTTGTGAGTATTGGCTAAAAGCGTATGGGTTTTGGTATGCTTCCGGTGCCGGGTTTCGGTAAGGTTGGTTTGGGTAAGGTTGGTTAAAATAGTATGATTGTGGCCGTAATAAGTTCATTTGTTGGTTCAGTGATGGGTTTCTGAGCATAAACAAGCCTTCGGGTATCAGGAGAGTGCTTCGGGTAGTTTTTCGTTATTAACGTTTGGTGTTTCGGGGAGTGTTTTGTTGAGACATTTTTGTAACTAAAAATGAGAAGTAAAGTTTGGAGAGTATGTATATAAAATGGGAGGTTATGTTTAAAAAATGATGAAATTTGGGTATTTATAAGTGAAAAAGAGGGTAGTGTATTTTTTTTATATAATGCAACAATTTTAAAATAAGGGGCGCCCACAAAATTTAAACACTCACCGATGGAGAGTGACTCACCATTAAACCATTCTTTTTCACTAACTCATGCGTGAGTTGTGGGTTTCATTTTGGGAACTCGTCCGTGAGTGACTCACTCACCGGTGGAACTCACCCCCACTCCGACTAGCCTTAGGGTTTTGTTATTGATACCTTATTCCAAAAATGTACAAAAAAGTATAACCTTTACTCTTTTTTAACCCTATGTTTACAGTACAACACAATTTTTTTATCAGTTTTTGTTTTGTATTTTTTTATCAATTTAATGCTTTTGACCTATTAATTTTTTTCATGTTACGTATTTTGAGTTTTATAGTTTTTTATATAAGCAAAATTCTAAACATAAGAAAAAAAGTTAAAAAAACCGAAAAAACAAGGGTTATAGATGGTGTTTTAGGGGGGGGGGGGGTAACAATAATCCATCCCTTTGTTTAAACTAATCAATAATTAGGCTACACTTATTGATGGGCATGAGGCCTCATGAAACCTTAAAGTCGTGTGTGACCTATTTGCACCAGCCAAAGCTCACGCAACACGAAAGTTAAAAAATCCTCACAAAGGTGACCGAACTACTTTTCGGGTTTTGTGAAATTGTGCCCCCTTCCCCATTATAAACGGTTATATTTAAAAAAAATCTCACTATCATTTTATTTACTTATAAATACCTCTTAAACTTCAACATTTTTAAACACAACTTCAAATTATATACTCTCTACTCTCGCTATCATTTTTATTAACAAAATGTCTCAACAAAATACTCCACGCAACACAAACCGTCAACAACGAAGGTCTACCCGAGACACTCCCACGACACTGGAAGAGGTTGCATTGTGCAAATTTTGGGTTCATATATCCGAAGATAGCGTTGAAGGTAATTCGAGAAAGAATAAGGGTTTTGGGTTGAGGTCATGAACCACATGCACGCGACTTGTCTTATCACCAAGATATGATTAACAACAAATGGAAGACCGTGCGTCCGGAAGTTGCTACTTTTTGTGGTGTGCACAATAACGCTTTTCGGATGTACTATAGTGGAGTCGGTGCCGAGGATTATCTTCAAAAGGCACAGACAGAATATCAAGGCGAGTATTCAGCCTCATGTACACTTCTTCATTGCTAGGAGGTGTTAAAAAATGATAAATGGACTCGACAAGAAGTTATAGAATTTATAGCAAAAAGGGAGGAACATAAAAGCAAGAGACACAAGTCGAGCAACGATAGTTCGTTCAACACGAGGAAGTCAGGAGAAGGTGGTATCAATATGAATAGCACGACTGGCGACGAGGAAGATGAAGTGCAAGAAGTTCGTCCAAGTTGTCGCATGAGAGAGACTAAGCAAAGAGGAAAGGGAAAGCGGGGACGTCGTCGGAATCTTCAGCAACTAACTTTGATGTAGAATCGTTGGCCAAATTGATGGTTCTTGATCATCTCTGATTTGATCACAACCCTATCCTGTTGCACATAGATAAAACGGACTTTGGTCCCATTCCTTTCAAACTTTATCACTCATAGATGCAACGGAAAGGCTTTGAAGACATGATCAAACAAGCTAACGAGGTGTTTGAGGGAGTGAGACCAAAGTCTGTTTTATCTATGTGTAACATGATAGGGTTGTGAGCAGACTAGAGACGATTAAGAATCGTGGCTTTTTAATCGGGATTTATAGTCAAAACATCATCCGTCTTGAAGAAACGATCTAATTTGTTTACCTGGTCACTTAGAGTGATGTGTTCGACTATAAAGACTAAACTATTTAAATCAACTATATTTTTCCTTAATTTGATTTCTCGTCAACATAATATAAATCATATACATGTAAATGAGCAAATATCTGAAGTGATATTTTGGCTGTTTTAAATAACATGGGAAATAATACAGTTGAGAGAGTGCTAGCTTTTGTATATTTATATCACGAGGTCATCCTGACTCCACCAAGTGGATAACGACCGCAAACGTGAATCTTGCTTTCCATTCAATTCAAATACTGATCATAAGTAGAGATATTGATAGCGAAACATGTTAGTGGGCCGCAATCAAAGTGGATACCAAATATCACGAGTTTTAATTCATTTATTTCTTCTTTAAAGAAAATTTCTCACCAAAATTTTTAATAAACCCAACCCATGTGCATATATTCCATCATAGTAAGCAAATCTACTAGACATAAGCACATAACTAATAAAGACACCAATCATTTACTAAAGCCTAGAACATCACACCTAATATAATAAAATCTGTAAAAAAGAGAAAAAAGCATCCCAAAATAAAAATTAAACATGAGACCCAACACATAAGCTCATATAAAAAAACTATTAAACGTGAGACAAAAAAAAAAATCAGAAAAAAAAGAAAAAAAATACTCCCTCCGTCCCATAATAAGTGTCCACTTGGACTTTTTTTAGTCTTTTTTATATAACTTTGACCATAAATATTTTTATTTGTGTTATATAATACTTGATGAAAATTATACCATTGAAAATTCATTTAAAAACCGAATCTATTCATATAACTTTTATTAAGTATTATATAACACAAATACAAATATTTATGGTCAAAATTCAATGACAAAGACTTTGAAAATTTCAAGTGGACACTTATTATGGGACGGAGGTAGTAACAGCTAAAAAAAAATTAACGGCCCACAACAACGCGCGGGACATAAGCTCATATAAGGGAAAAACAAACTATTAAACATGATACCGAAAAAATAAACCCGCAACATAATTCCATAAAATTATACTAAAAAAAACCCCGTATAAAAAAACATTTAAACATGAGGCCGAACACATATGTCAATATAAGAAAAAAAACAAACTATTAAACATGAGACCGAAAAAATAAACCCGCACAAAATTAAAAAAACAATTACTGGCCCGCAACAACGTGTGAAAAAATAACGACCCGCAGCAACGCGCGGTAATCCTGCTTGTTTCTTCTTTAAAGAAAATTTCTCACCAAAATTTTTAATTTATCTGAAAACCCAACCCATGTATCTAACAATCCAAAAACCCAACCCATGTGCATATATTCCATCATAGTAAGCAAATCTACTAGACATAAGCACATAACTAATAAAGACACCAATCATTTACTAAAGCCTATAACATCACACCTAATAAAATCTGTAAAAAAAAGAAAAAAATATCCTAAAATTCACTTGAAGAATTTTAACATGAGGGAAATTCTTAGCACACTCCTCCATCAACTCCTTACCCAAAGGCGCAACCCTCGACCCAATCTGCTTCAACGACGACAAATCAAACTTCTTAACAACATCCTGCTTAGCCAAAGCCAATATCACAGGCGGAACAACCCACAAATGAGTCACCTTATATTTCTCCACATTCCTCAACATCCCACCAAACTCAAACCTATTCATCGAAACTATACAATTCCCTTTTTGCAACTGCGAATACAACACAACGGGGATTTATCCAAGCCACAATCTCAAACTGCCCTTTTAATTTCATCTTACGTAACAATCTTTCCAACTCAACCTTTTGATCCACACATAACTGATTAGGAAACTCCATATCAAGTTTAAAACAAGACGAATATGGACGAGCAAAATGATCTTTAAAATGAGACAGAAATTCATTTTTCACCGCACGAGGATCATCTATCCAAACACCATCAACTAAAATGCCTCGAACCGCAAGCTTACTTCTTTGTTTATTTATGATACCATGGAAGAATTTAGAATTTTCATTTGCTTCAATCGACCACTTAATCTTAGCTTTTTGTGCTACTTTCAACGATTCAATTTTATCCAAGTCTTGTAACATATTCATAGTATTCATACGATCCTCCAAAATATTAGAATTAGCACCCCCTTTATCTAAAATAATATCTCTCAGCCAACTTTCCCTTTAACCGTTTTCTATGATTTTGAGACCTTTCTTTATTTACTTTAACCCACGAACGAATCTTCGCTTTAAATTTTTTTCATTTTCTTCAACAACCTTACCATGGCATGTGCCTCAGTAGTAAAAGACTCACTCCATATTTCTTCCACAAATTTATCAAAACCTTCCAATTCAAACCAATAATGGTAAAACCGAAACGGAGTAGGACCATAATCAAAACTTATCTCACGCAATCAGATAGGCCGATGATCCGACAAGAAACGATCCAAAGTAATAGCAGAAATATTTGGACACGACCCCATTAGGTCTTCAGAATAAGAAAACGATCAAGCTTACTCATTTTTGAAGCCGATTTGTGAGACCATCTAAAATCATAACCTCATGACGGAATCTCCACCAAGCCTCCTAACGCAATAAACAAGTTAAACGCAACAGCACCTTGAGCATTAAAAACAGATCCGTATCATTCTTCTTGTGTCCGAACTTCATTAAAATCACCCATTACAACTATTTCTCCGCTCCAACTAGCAATCACATGATTTAAATATTACCCTAACATCTTTTTTTCGGACAACTCTTTAGGAGCATAAACGGATATGATGATAACACTCTTATCATTAGGAACCCATTTACCCATAATAGCAACAAAATAGTCGGACACCGTTGAATGTTTCTTTCGAAACATACTCGGATCCCAAACACAAAAAATACCTCCTGAGTTACCAACTGAAGGACTAGAAACAAAATCAAAGGCGTAATTTCCCTAACACATCTTGATGTTAAATAACTCCACATGCTCCATTTAGTTTCCTGTAATGACAAAAAATTCACTTTATTATTAACGCACAACTCCTTTACCCAATATTTTTTTGGCATTTTGGACAAGGCCTTGGACATTCAATGACATAAAATTCATTGATAAAACTCTTGCGCTCCTTGAGTCTCAACGATCTCTTGTATGTTTATGATGCACTCATCCATCTTATATCCCATCGTTTGTCCCACCTTTTCAAATCGTTTATTAGTTGTTGCTAGATGATATCATTTCATCACCATAACACAAAATAAGAAAAAAGATTTTAGAGAGAGAAAGAACTAGAGAGAGAAATAAAAGAGAGAATGGTTACTTGCACTAGAAAAGAAAAATGAGAAACAACACCATCTTCACACTTGGAGAGGGCTTTATATAGTTACAAGAGATAAAACCCTTCTTGGGTTGTTGGGCTTGATATTGGGCCGGACCTATTACCAATGGACTTAAGCCCGACACCTAGGCCCAATTAGCTTAGATAAATTCCTGTAAACTAAGTTTTTCTTATACAAGGCTCAGGATATTTAATGACCATCACTTTAATAAAAACACGACTAACAATCTCCCCCTAAGGGGCGGTCATTCAATTGTGGATCCTTCTTGTGACGTCTTGAGTCTTGGAGCCTTGTATTCTTGGGAATTCTTTTTGAAGTTCCATTTGCATGCTTGTGATCTTGGATCTTGATCTTTAACTTGATATTCTTTGACAAAATACTGATATCGTGGTCTTTGGCTTTGATTTGTCTTGATTACTGAGATCTCTGAATTTTTATCCTTGAATCTTTATGCCGCCTTGCGATCTTGTGTCTCCACCCTCATGCTCAAGGTCTTGAAAGCTTGCTAACAATCTCCCTCAACATTTTCTTTAACATGATTACTTGTACAACATCACGGTAGGATTAATACTTGATTCACTTGTAAGATATGTCTTTGTTATTGTCCGACAATCTTGTCAAAAATGTTCTTTTGAGAAAGTGCTTGTATATCAGAGATTGCGGAAGACTTTGACACGTGTGCTTGAGCTTTCATCATGTATTTATCGTTGTCGATTGAGCATGAGGTCTTGAATCTTGACTCCACTGGAATGAGGTTGTAACGCCGTCACTTATACCTAAAAATTGATATTAGTGTTAAACAGCAGATATAGACGAATATGGCTTTGTCATTCGTCTTGAGTTCGATTACATTAACCTCCGGTTCCGTAAGGACCGTTTTACAGTATAAATATTGTACCTGTGATCAGGTAGGTTCAATTTAGAAGAACCTCCTTGACAGGGTTTCCAGCTCAAAGTATTAGATCCTCTAACGTGATTGCATTAGATTCACCGTACTTGCTTGTTCTCATTATCGAAATGTCTCAAAGCAGACATCACAGTAAAAGTGAATCAGATAGTTACTATCTTTCTGATTGAGTCATCAATTCATATACTGGACCAAAATCGATATCCAGTTGACACAAGCTTGATTCATTTAGAATCTCGCAAGTCACCTACCAAGAGCTTGTTTGATGTTGGCTCAAGAAGGATTTCCATCGTCACTGTGAATACTAAAGAGTATCACTCTGATGTTCTGGCAATTATCACAAGGATAATGCGTAGGACTTATTGATACCAAATGTTGTATAATGATGTACGACATTTTGTATATTGGAATTTGTGTCCTAGTGAGATTTTTGATGGATCTCGTTGGCTCTAGACTCTATAAGTGCACATTTGTTATTTGGTAATCGGAGGCTGGAGCGGACTGCCACCTTTTCAATATCAACGATCTTGGAATAAGAAGGCCGATAGAAACGTGTTGATCTCCGTGAGAAATGAAACATAAATATTTTGAGAGATTCTGAGTGGCTAGGGAGGGTTGTGCATTGCATCACTGGGTCCATGATGTCAGTCTTCAATATCAGAATCATCTTTGTGATTACCGATAGATTATGTATTGACCCGGTTTCTGCCTAGGGTTGTATGGAGGGCTTCTTTCTTTTCACCCTTTATCCTTACAATTCTTTTTCATTCTTCAACCCCTTCAGTGCTTACCGAGACTTCATGACTAGTACCTTGTTGGGTTTGTTCCAGCACTAGCTCCATCTCAGTCGGCACTATTCCCTTATTCTCACTTTACTCCTTTTTTCAATCATACCTAGGACTTCTACTCTATCTAATGGAGTGTTCCTGGGTAGATCCCTCCGGTTCTGGCTGGATCATGGAACGAATATACCTAACCTTAACCGCCTTATAACTCCTTGAGAAACAACAGTTGGTCGGTCTTTGGGGTATTGCCATGAAGATCCATAAAACCATTTGATAAAAAATCAATCAACGTGTCTGAGAAATCATTTAAGACACATTGAGTGTTTCCAGAGTTACCAAAAAGCTCCCCCTACACATATGCACCATATTATGAAAGAGTTTTGCACATGCGAGGTTTGGGAACGCACTTATAGATTGAAGATCGTATCCGTTATTAATCCGTATTGATCACATTTTAATCACTATTCTCCCCCTCAAAAATTGCATATGTGTTTACAATTTTTGACAATTAGTGAATTAAAAACAAGTTAATGTCCGGAATTCACATGAGCCTAACTAAGTCTTCGGAGAATAGGAATGCATGCAGAATGAATCATATTATTATACTCCCCCTCAATTATAGAATAGAGTGAAAACTTAGAGTAGGAGTTTGTTGAGCACACAATTTTGAAAGAATTTGAAATTTTCTTTTTGAAAATATCTTGAAAAATTATGCTCAACAGGAAAATATGTGAGATATATCTTGTTTACCATCATTTTCCTTAGAACTTCTCTTGAGCATTCAAAACTTTGAATGTTTATATGACTTTGCTCAAGACCGAGAAGATATGAACTTCCCGTTGTTTAGGATAAATGTACATAAATAAACATTTTCCTTTCTTTAGAGATCGAGTCCTAAGCTGACATTTACTTAGAAGTCGTAAAGAAAAAGTGAAAGGACATGTTTTGAAAGCATTTAAAACTCTCGCTCGAACTTTATTTATTCACCCGTGTTAATATTAATCAACATTTCTAGGTGCGCAAATGTTATCGATTGTCGAGAGACATGCCGGAGAAGATTATTTTTGTATTTTTGAAATTTTTTGATTTTGTATTTTGCTTTTATAGGTTTTATATTTTTATATTTTGTTTTTCTGATAGAATATATACAAATCAAAGTAAAGAGAAAGATCAAAAATATTTACAAGTCGAAGTCTCCATCAGCAGTGATAGTTGTTGCTAGAGTTGAAGTAGATGAAGTTGAATCTTGTTGTTATTGACGTTTATCGGATGCATCAACAGTAGTAACAACGGAAGACTTTGAAACAACTTGATTTTCTCCATTTGAATTATTCGTCAAACAAATGACCGAATATACTTTCCAACTCTATCATTGACGTCATGACTATCATATCTACTGAAGTGAAAACAAGAAGATTTCTCTTCTTTTTAAGGTAAAGCGCACTGAAGCGTACACCCCCCTTTTATTTGGAGCTCAGGTTATGCACTGAAGTGTACATAAGCCATTGACCTGGAGATTAGAGAACAACAATCGGATAGATAGAAGTATGATGTTTCCTTAGTCTTGATAACCTGCCAAGATGAGAAGTAGAAATCGGAAACCCTTTGCTTGAAGGTTCCGAGGGATTAGAAGTACTTGCATTGTCACACATAGATTTTTCAGACTTATTCTCGGTGTTACTGGATGCAGTTAATTTTCGACACATGGCAAAAATTCTTCCAGTTGGAATCCACCTAAGACAAGTTTTAGGTTTGCTAGGCCTAGATGAAGCAAGACTTCCTGTGGACACTAACTCCTTTGATTTCTTAGCATTTGCCTTATGTTTCTTTTGATTTTCACGTATTGAAACATTGGCACTTCGGTTATCAGCACGAGAATTCATGTTATTCACATAATTAAGCACACAGACATCATGATTGGCAGTAACTCAGCATTACTTACACATAACACAAACAATTTCAGATTTAGCATTTTGAATAGCAAGCGTGATGTTATTACATTCAGATGACATGTGCTTTTGATTCTTAGGAATTTGGGAATTCCTATGGTTTTCTTCTATTTTTCGACGTTATTCGAGAGGCAACTACTCTTAGACTTAGATGGAATCCTATCAGTTTTAGAATTGCTCCTAGGATGTGGTCTTCTAGTCTTAGCAGTGTTGTTTACTTTGGTAGAAGAAAAACCGTTTGAGTCATAATTAGATTGTTGCTTATGAATAACATTTGGTTGTGAAATAGTGATTGGTTTTATCCTAACGCTTGTTTTAACGGGTTTGTTAGGAACAACGTTATCTACCCTATAGGTCTTAGAAGGATTAGGCCTAAAGATTCTAGGGGCAATCACATTAAAAGTTTGCACAACTTTCGATTCTCGTGTGGAAGGTGCCGAGTTTCAAGTGACTGGTTTAGACAAAGCAATCGTCTTATCAACTTTGGAGAGAACCGATGATTTTAGAAAAGGGGTGACAGAATAATGTTTTGGTTTATAAGAAGAAGAAGGTGGTTTTCCCAAGATTGATTGCTTTGTAAACATAGTATTCGTTCTCGTACCTTTTGTGGTGCCTTTTGTTTTAGAAACCTTTTCAAATAACCGGGCTCTTAGCTTAGCATTTTAATAGATGGTTGATTCGTGAATTAGTACACACTTATATAGCAACCCTAATACAGATCCTGACCGAACGCCCTTGACCAAGGCAAAAGGTCAAATTCCACAAAAGGATAAAATACACAAGTAAGAATCAATAATAAAAAGATTCCGGAAGAGATATTCCCGGGTCGTATGTCCCAACGAGGCTGCAATTGAAAGTAATCCTGGTTTGATGAGAAATTGAATGATGGAGAATATATGATATGATGGAAACACTGATATAATTACAACTAAAATTAATTAAATAAAATCTAATTTATTCTACGGGAAACAAATATAGGAAATGGAGATCTTAAAAACTACGGGAAACAAAATTAGGTATCGGGAAACCTAAATACTAAAAATTAAGAAAATAAATGCTAAATTAAATTAAAAATCAAAATTAAATTCTAATTAACTTAATTTGAAAAATAAAAAAAACTAGAATAAAAACGGAGGTCGTTTGAATGTAAAACGAAAAGAAACGGTAAAACGCACCCGGTAAAACGGGTCTAAAACTGAAATTTAAGAAAAATTAAGCCTATACTAAATTTTATATTTTTCCTAGACACTAAATGACAAAAGAAAATTTTATAAAAAAGAAAAATATTTTTTTATTAATTTTTAGATTTTTTATGAATTTTTAAAGATTAATAACTAATTAAAACTAAGTAAATAGAAAAAGACAAAAAATAAAAGTTATAAAAATTCTGAAAAAATACAATTAAATAAAGAAAAAATTAACAATTCTAAAAATATAAAAATGCCCAAATTTTACTGTTTAAATAAAAAGTAATTAAACTAATTAATTTTAAACCTAATTTATATTAATTAAATTAAATAAACTAACTAAAGCTAACTGTTGTTAAAACAAAAGGACTAACAGGGAAAAGGGACAAGGACTAACGGGGAAACAACAAACTAACAAGGGGGACTAACAGTTTTAACTATTAAAGACAAAATTACACAAATGGTCCCTGAGGTGGACCCCGATATGCAAGGATAGTCCAAAGAGCTTATTATCAAAAAGCTATAAAAGCAAAGTTGATAAGGGGCTTAAGGGGAACAACTTTTGTAAAAGCACTTATGCTTTTAGTTGGCTTAATAAGCTAGAAAAGTGAGCTTTTGGGGCTGCAAAAGCTTATTAGCTTATTTTTCTTGGCTTTTTGGGATTTAAGCTAACTAGATAAGCTACAACTAATAGGGAACAGATAAATAGGCTAGGGGAGTCCTAAAATTAAACTATGGAAATCTAATAAGCCCTAAAATAAGCTGGGGATGACTTAAGTTATGTTAACAGCTTATTATAAAACAGAAAAATGGGGACTTTAAGGCCTAAATAAGCTAAGCTAAAAGGGGAGTTAAGCTACAAAACTATGGGGAATTAAAGGACTAGTAATAAGCTATAACTAAAAGCTAAAAGATCCTAAGGCTTATTATCTAAATTAGCTAGAAAAGTGGGCTGAAAATGGTGCTCAGCACCAGGGTAAATACAACAGTGAACAAGGGGTCTCTTTTGAGCTTATGCAATAAGCTCTAAAGAGCTTATTAGCCAAAATAAACCACAAACAGAATTAAAGGGGTGACTAGTGAGCTTATATTCAAAAGATGAGGGCTTAGGGCTTAATTAAAGCTGCTGATTTTGGGGCTACAAGTTGGCTGATTTCACAAACACAAATGCATACATACACACTTGGTGACTTGGTGTGTCACAATTACAGGACAAAGGGTCTCTCTTTTTGGCTTTTTGTAACTTAAACAACACAAGAGATGAGGAGCTTAAGCTGTTTCAACAGCTTAAGCTCTTATGGTCATTTTGGCTCATTTAAATTTTGAAAGAATATAGAAACAACTTAAAAACTTATTTTCAAATTAAAAGTTGTGATTAAAAAGGCTTAATAAACCCTACACACTCAGCCAAAGTTGGCTGAGTGAGCTTGACCCACAACAACACCCATATGACCCATTTTCAGGTTAAACCAAACACCCCCTTATTTATATAAAATCGAATTTTTTAACTGATTTTGGTGAAATAAGGCAGAGATAGTGGATTACAAGTGAACTTATATAACTTTTAACACATGTTTAATCAATTTAAACAGAATTAAACTACTCAAATGATACTTCAAATTTCGACAATGGTAATTTTCACAAACACACTTAACTTTGATTAAAACTGAAAGTATTACAATGAAATCTTAAAAAGAAACTGAGTACGATAATTATAAAGCAAGCTTAAGTAAAATTTAGACTAAGAAAGTAAAAAACAAGATTCTTTGTTCGGCTTGCTCAATACTTGCTTTAAAAAAAACTTAATTAAAACATTTAAACTAAAAAAAAGGTAAAAAAGGGTGTGTTTTGCTCGGCTTGGTCTTCTTTCTTTTATAGCAGCTCCTTTGCCTTCTCTTTGCCTTGGGACGAGCTTGCTGTGTGTATACAATGCATCCAAGGCAATCCTAGCCCTCCATATGCTTCTCTTCATCTTAGCCATTGATGGGGGTGCTCGGGTTGTGTGATTTTGGCAGGGAAAGGGTTATAGGGGCATTGGGTTGTGGGGAAAGGTGAGGGGTGAGCTGGGAGAGTACTTGGGAGGTGGTTTTGGGCGTGAAACCGTGGGAAATGGGGGTTTGAGGTTTTGGCGGGTACGGGGAGGGTACTGTTTTATGGTTACAGGTTTAAAAGGATTGTTTGGAGATGGTGCAAAAATAGTCCCTCATGTTTCTTCCTCTTTTCATTTTCTTTTTAAGCTTAATTTCAGTTATAAAAAGGTTTGGAAAGTGGCACTTTTGGTCCCTCCGTTTTTATAACTAAAAGATATAATGAGACTTTGGAAAGTGACCATTTTGGTCCTTGTCGTTTTTATAACTAAAGAATTAAAAAGAGTTTAAGGTAATTGCATAAATGGCCCCTCTAGTTTATAACTAAAAGAAATAAAAGAAGGTTAGGGGTTATGGCAAAAATGGTCCCTGCTGTTTTATAACTAAAAGGGAAATGCCATTTGGCAGTTTTAGTCCTTCCCTTTATTTTACCATTTTTCTTTTATAAAAAACTTTTAAAAATGACAACTTTAGTCCCTAAAGTTTATAAAAAAGGATTTTGGGCTTTTGTTGGGCTTGGGTTTTGTGTTGGGCCCATTGGGCTTGTATTGGGCCCAACTGGGTTTGTCTGGGCCCAATAAGGTTATGGAGTGGGTTTTGTGTGTACAATGGCTGAGATTGGCTGTAACTGGGCTAGGATTGGGCCTTCAAAGTCTTCACAGTCTTTGTCAATTGCACACAAATGGGCTGTTGTAATTGATTGAGGGCCCATTTGGTCTTCACAGTCTTCATATCAGTTCCGGCTCCGGTTTGACTGCTGATTCTTCTGTATTGACTCTGACTTTGGCATTTTTGGACTTTGGCCTTGATTTTGCACAGTCTTTTCCATTCCATGCTCAGTTTTGTCATTTTGGCTTGGTTTTCTGTCTTTTTGTTGATATCTACTTCCTGCACAATACAAATGCAAAACAAACATATATTTGGCAGTTTTTGTCTGTTTTTGGTCATTTAAGCTCATTTTTAGAGGTAAAAGATATGTGTAATTAAGCACTTATCACTTGTCTTTGGCTTCCTTTGTGGTAATGTGTGCCAAAAAGACATCACATCCCTTTGATAAATACTCCTGTGCTTTAGTGCACAAAATTGATATTTGGGCGGGATTCTTCCTTTGTTGTTCCATTGGCCTTGAAAAATTAAATTCCCTTCCTGAAAGAATACATTACAATCTTCTCGCACAGTGCTTCACTCCATGATACTTTGTTAACAATCCCATTCCAATAATGACGTTCTAAACTACCGAGTCTGCGGGCATCATGTCGTTGATGATTGGATGATTTAGTAAATTCTTTAACGGCGAGCAAATTTGATACTGAATTGTCGTAGGGCGACTAGTGATGTGTCTTGGCTTTTCGGCTTAGGATTTGGTATAGGATGAGGTAAACTTTATAGTAAGATGGGGTAAAGGTCTGCTTAGTTGCTATGGTTACTAATTCAATTTCCCGAAGTAGAAGCGTTTTACGAATACGCACACAAAACTTTGTTTTTCAAGGATGTAAGTAAAAATGGATTGCGATGCTCATTTTTGTCAAAATTGTGTTTTGTATAAAGAAGTATCAAAGTGTTTTATAAGATGGCATAGTGATTCACAAGGTGGATGTAAGGGTTGTTGATAAGATGACGCTATAAAATACTAATTATGTGATGGGAAAAATGTTTCATAGGTAAGACAAGATACTTCATAAAGTGATAGTACGTTTTTTTAGCTGATTGCAAAATAGTATATGAGATGTTAAGAAGGTAATTTATAAGGTATTCGTGAAATGATTGAGAATAGTTTATAAAATGTTAGTTTATCAATCGATAGTAAGGTAGTGTGTTAATGACATCGACTTTGTTTATGAGGCGATACTAAAATTGTTTATGAGGTGGCATCATAATAATTTTCAAAGGAATCACGTGACAGTTCATAATGTAATAGTAAGGAGTTTATGTTGTAATAACAAATTGTTTATGAATCTACAACAAAATAGTTTTAAAAAAATGACCATGGAAACAATTTATGAGGGAAAACGAAATAGTTTATGTGTGACAGTGATACTTTTCATAAATATAATGTTTACTAGTATAGTGGGTTTGCATGGGTAAATAGAGAGTTGAAATAAAATTGACGAAATTTTCATAATACCATGATTTGATAGATAATTGGGTTCATTATTTCTTCCTACCAAAAGACTACATGGTTTTCTTGATAATACAACTTCCAATACAAGTTAATACATAATTCCTAGAACAATGTATCTATGTGTGGACACCTGAAGATTGCCAGCGTGTCATTCCCTTTTGGATGTCATTATGCTTCTTTTGTGAGTGTTTTAGCACAAAAACCCATATGAATTTGTGCTTTCTCCATTATTGACGTGGCATGAGCTTGATCTTGAGCTAATGAATCCCTTAGAAAGACTGATTTGACCCTTGCCTTGCACTTATGAGCTCCTTAATTGTCCAAATTGCCCATTGATTTTGATTTGCCCTTTGTTTTAACTGGTTGGTGAATATGGAGACGATGGGTGAATAGTAAATAGCCCTTCGCGCCTTTTTTCCTTTTTATAACTGAAAGAGGGGTAAATTCAGTTTGAACTATGGCCTCTTGGCATTTTCAGTCCCTCTCTTTGTTTTCCCCTTTTCTAGTTATAAACATTTTTCGAAAATTGCAAGATTAGCCCTTGTGGTTTATTAAAAGGAGAAATGGGCTAGTATAGTGGGCTTGTAATGGGCTTTTGGACTTTTTGGATCCGGATAAGGCCCATTTAGGTTTTTTAGGCCCAGTAAGGCCCAGGGACTATTTTTGTAATTTTTGAAAAGTAAAGGACTTATTTGGATCATTTTGGGTTTTGTCTTCTTGTGGTTGACTTCTGTTGACCATGAGTTGACTTTTCTTTGACTGGATTTGACTGAGGCTTGACTTTTCTGGCTTCGGCTTTGATTCTTTGGCTTCTTTTTGTACTCTTCTGATTCTCGTGTCCGTGCTTGCCCGTTTTTGACTGTTTTCTTGTGATTTTTTGATATATCCGTACCTGCACACATAAAACACAAATACAAGCATATTTTTGCCATTTTTGGTCTGTTTTGGGTTTAATTGGGTTATTTTAGGTACAAACGGATATGTGTATTTTACACTTATCAATTAACACTCTCGATGTGTCACAAAACCACTTTAGCAAGTGACATGTCGATTGATTTTCAAATCGATTTTTCTATTCAATCGGTGAGACTTCGTCTTGCTGGTTCACTCATACCGTGTTGTCTGCTTTGAGACGCTCCGGTAATGAGAACGGCTAGTGCAGCTGCAAAACCCTGTCAAGGAGATTCTTCGAAATTATACCTGATCACAGGCAGTATTTATACTGATCAACGGGGAACCGTGGTTATTGCAACCGTATTCGACGAAGTGACAAAGACACTTTCATCCATATCTGTTGATTATCACTAACCTAAACCTGCAGGTACTCCCGACGATTGGTGCAGCTGATTCCCGACGAGTCATGATTCATAGCCACATGCTCATACCCGACCGACAAACATAAAGACATCATGAAAGCTCAAGTACATGTTTCAAGACTTCCGCTACTCTGATACCGTACGTCTTTCTTGAAGTGACAAAGTATTAAAGTCAAAGAATTTCAAAGAAGTTTCCGTCACTCTGATACCGAACGTCTTTCTCGAAGTGACGAAGTGTTAAAGTTAAAGAATTTCAAGAAAGATGCAACATTAAAGCTTTTCAAGTCAACAAATCAAGAAAGGTATGAGCATGTCGGTCCAGAAGTCACAAGTTCACAAGATGGCAAAAGTTACAAGATGGCAAAACGAGATTATGCTTGGTTGATGATCTCAAGGTGTTCAAAGATCACATTCAAGACAAGATAAGGAACAAGCTCAAGACCTAAAGTCTATGATCACTACATCAAATCACAAGTTAATGATTGAAGTTAAAGACTACGAGCACAAGACTAAAGTCGAAGCATAGTATGCTAAGTTTAAATGTTTGTAAATTGGAGTGACCTCCCTTAGGGGGAGATTGTTAGGAACAAGAAAAGTCTCGGTCACTTC
This sequence comes from Tanacetum coccineum, assembly GCA_026074375.1. Lineage (NCBI taxonomy): Eukaryota > Viridiplantae > Streptophyta > Magnoliopsida > Asterales > Asteraceae > Tanacetum > Tanacetum coccineum. The sequence goes on along the minus strand of BQNB010021005.1, from coordinate 2,677 downwards.
CAATATTAACTAGTCAAAGCCCGTAGTTAGTCAATGTTTAGATTATAAGCTAATATGGCCCAAAGGCCCATGGAAAGCCTTACAAGGCCCATGGCCGGCCACCCTTGGACTATAAATACACCTCTCCATGCCTTGGAGAGGTGGTTGGTTGGTTGTATGTTTCATTTCACTTAATGCATTTCATGTTCTCTACTTTCTCTCACTAGAAAATACATCCTTCCTCCCACTTTCTCTCTCTAGTTCTTGGTTCATATATCAAAGATTACTTGTATTCTACATATGTTTTTATACTTAAAAACATAACCCTTTGTATATTTGTAAAAATAATGTACTTTAATATTTAAAGTATATAAATTTAATGTCTTCGTATAATCTTCGTTATACGCCCGTTTTGTATGATACTTATACCCGTGGTTTCGTATTTGGATTGTCTATCAAAATATCACTTTTATAAATATTATCCTACTGATGAACAGTAACATTTATTGTATTTAATAAATTATATAAAAATACTTTTATATAATTAATTATTAAAATATCGAAAATATCGTAACTTATTCATTTTAGCTCCGTTTTTGACGTTCTTTATATCGATGGATTCACAAAATAACTTTATAACTTTCTATAAACCTTTTAAGAGCTGTTGTATACTGCATTAACTTATCATTTTTATAATATTACTTTTGTAAAGTTACTTTTATATTTTTAATTAGTAAATCATGTGAAATTCATAACTTGATCAATATCCAGTGGTTTTTCAAGTTTCTTATCTTTTTGAAATCACAAAAATATGTACTTTTAAGGAAAAATATAAAAGTTTCAGATCAGATTCGAATTTACATAGTTTTTATAAAGTTTCTTTTATAAAAACACTTTTACGTATATAATCTTTTAAAAATTATATCTCCTTCGTTATTTATCGGTTTTGCAAGTTCTTTACATATTTGGAAACCTCATAACATGTACTATTTTATAAAAATATAAAATCAATAGTTTGTAATCCGAATTTAAACAGTAACATTGGAGGTTTTATATAAATAATTATATAAACTAGATTTTAAGCATTTCCAACTTAAATAAATTATCACAAATCCTCTAATTTATACAATAGCATATCTTGGGTATAATTTAAGTCCTCTAAACATTGTACATCATATTATTGCCCACGAAAAAAGTGCTTAACATATTTATTTAACTATATGAACTTTGTAATTAAATAAATATTCATAACTTTAACAAATAATTATAATAATTATCCATTGCTTGTAAATACTTGTTTTAAATATAATAACATATTTTTAACATCTTACTAACAATGTTAAAATAAAATTCGTGTACATACATGGGTGTTTATATTTTATAAACTCATAAAATGATTCTAGGTAATGATTTAACAATATACAAATTATATAATGTATGAAATGAAGTAAATGAATAGATTAGGGTTCTTAGATGGACCTTAGATGAGTGAGTGAGGAATGATGAACAAGATTACACCCTTGTGATCAAACCCCAATTCAAAACACTTGAATGAAAACTCTAATTTCAAGTGAAAACCCTAATTGCAAGACCCTTGTAAACACTTGTAAATGCCCAACTAAGCCTTTAATGCGCCTTAGAATAGCTTAGTAATGAACTTAGAACACTTGTTTAGGTTTAGGATTTTGAGTTATGGTTATGGTTTCGGGGCTGTTTGGATCCGAGAGCAAGAGAGAGACAAAGAGAGGGTTTTTGCTAGTTTCTTGATAATGAGAGAAGTGTGTGAGGTTATGTTACTTTAGGGCTTGTATTTATTGGTGAACATGGATGTAAATACCACTAAACATGAAAGTCAAATGTTTTTTGGCTTGGTCTTTGGTTGTAACCGGTTTGGAGTGGGTTTAGGAGACATTGAGCATGACTTGGTTAATAAAAAAACGGTTTAGGTTAGAGTGTGTAAGAAAATGGTAATGTTATGAAGTGATGGGAGCTTAAGCATGGTCAACATGCTCTCTTCTCTTTTCCTTAATCCTAGCCGGTTATAGCAAGGCTTAGGGACAAAGTCTTGGTGACTTTTCTAAGCTCCTTGATCCATTGTGTAACATTTCTCAATTTTAGGTCATTTTACGACTCTTATTATTCGTCACTATTTATTTTGGTCCGACACGCGTTTACTTTTAAATTAACTTTTAAGATAAATCGCGTAGACTAGAAATAATCATTTAATGTAAACGGTCATCAAATAAATTAAGGTTTACATCAACCAAGTAGCATATAATTATTAAGAAGAAAATTATTAGCTTTGCGTAATTTTATTTTTATTGGTCACGTAAAAGGGTTACGTTTCACAATAAAATACATTTGGACACACCCCAGAAATACCTAGACTTACCTAGACTCAAACCAATACCCACTTTTAAAACCTTAACACAAAAATTAAATCAATTTTGTGTACAAAACCCACTATAGCCGAATATTGTAAATGTAACACCCCCAATTTGGGTCGCAGCGGAATATGGGTCCGGGGCGTGTTACTTCATGAATCAACAACACAAGATATATATAGAACGACTAAAAAGTCGTTTGAAAACAATACATTGGATTTATCACAATATTTGTTACATAAGCCCGAAGCTTAACTTGTTCACTTGTTCAAAGTACAAAGATTTCTAGCCCATAGTTATACAAAATGTATTGC